>CAVLJG010000006.1:84896088-85123073 GCA_963669975.1 Acanthoscelides obtectus | reverse complement strand
TTTCTTAGGCATAAAACAACAACATATGAAAGATCTGTATTTTACAACTGCATCCAGTTATTCAATAATTATTATCAAAATATCTAAGGGATATTACGAATTATAATGAGTTTAAGACAAAGTAAAAAAATGTATGTGCCAGAGCTCCTTCTACACTGTACAAGAGTTTTTATCTTACAAATTTTAAATTGTCATTATCCTATGTAGGTCTTATTTTTTTTTAATTGTAATTTTGGATGTCTTATGTATCAATCTTTTTCCCTTCTTTGACTTGTCACATCTAACAATTTACGAAAATGTGATCAATAAAAATATCTATCTATGAATTTACATTCATGAAACAATTCTTCAATATCGGTAATATCAACTCAGCAAATTTCAAGTAATTTTTAAACAAACTAGATCCTCTACACGTTTCCAGTATTCCTTTGATAGTTCCTCCAGGCAAACAGCTGGTGTCTCTCCCTGCTGATATTCGTCGGAAAATTTCTGAAAAGAGGGTTGCGATTAAGCAAGCAAAAAGGTCTTGTTATCCTGATGACATTCGTAGAGCAACGAATCTCGTCCATGAAGTGAGAAATGCACTCCATGAATTCCGCAATAAGCAGTGGAGCGGCTTGCTGGCCGGGATGCTTGAATCAAGTATTCCTCTCTGGAAAGTGGCAAAATCGCTCAGAAACGGAAGGCAAGAACAACTTCACATATTCATGATCCTGGAGCCATAGTTTTCAGGACTGAGGATAAAGTGGAGGTTTTTGCTGACGTCATGGAAAGGCAGTTCTCTCCCAATTATGATCTGGACAATGACCTTGACGACGAACGACAATTTGTAAGATACGTCAGGAGATACTTCAGACCGAATGGCGATACCAACATCGGTGACTCCTTCTACGGAAGACTTTTCAGATGAATATCAGCATAGCACATCAACGGAATCATCTGAGATTCCGTTTTGCACACCAGCAGAGCTATAAGGCCACATTAATGACCTAAAGGTGCGTAAAGCACCTGGAGAGGATCAAATCACCAACAAAGCACTGAAGTTGCTTTCGCTCAAGGCATTGACTGGTGGTAACAATCAATGCAATGCTCAGAAGTCATTACTTTCCTAAGGCGTGCAAGGTCGCTGAACTCATCATGATCCCAAAGAAGGCAGGTTCGATATTCCCCCAGGATTACCGTCTCATTAGTCTGCTGTCAGCTCCTTCTAAGCTCGCTGAAAAGGTGATTTATCGTCTCGTCAGATCACCATGTGATTTCTGACGTGCAATTCGGCTTTCGGTCTGAGCATAGTACGGAGCTACTGGCAGTTAGACTGGTGGAGCATGTAACCAGGGGTTCACTCTGAACAAAAGTACTGGTATCTTGCTTTTAGATGTATCAAAGGCATTTGACAAGGTGTGTCACATGGGTCTCTTGTATAAGCTCATCCAAAAGGGTTTTCCATTTTGGCTACTAAAACTGTTGAAATCTTTCCTAGAAGGAAGGAAGTTTCGGATCAAAATTAACAATGTGTTGGCAACAAATAAGAGCCGGTGTTCCTCAGGTTTCGGTCTTAGGACCAATCCTTTATTCACTATATATACATGACGTCCCTTGCCCCAGAAACTGTGAAGTCTTTCTCTATGCTGACGACACTGCATTGCTAGCCCAGTCTTGTTCTGGTAACCTAGTTCACGACAGGCTGCAGAGTGCGGTGGAGGCAATCTATTGTACTAAAAAACGTCGCGGTGCCCCCTCAGAGATATCAGTGGATGGAACTCGTATACCATGGGAGCAATCTATCAGATATCTTGGAGTCATCATTGACAAGGGGTTGATCTGGCAGAAACATACTGATATTTTGAAATAAAATTCCAAATTACCTTTCTGCCGCTTTATCCTTTGTTGTGCAGAAATTCAAAATTTAGTTTGATCAACAAGATTCGGCTGTATAAAATGGTCATAAGACCCGCAATCACTTACGCATGCGCGGCTTGGTGTTTTCTTGCCAAGACGCACATGAAGAGACTGCAAGTCCTGCAAAACAGAACCCTACTCACAATCACTAACGCCCCTTGGTACGTGTCAAATGAGACCATTAACAGAGATCTTTATATCCCATATCTAAGGGATTACGTAAAACAACAGGCGCAGCGGCGTTATAATCAAGAGCAGCAACTCTCTGTTGCGTCATTCAGTAGACTACACAGTCGAGCAAATTCGCAAACATTCCAGGCCGCGCCTCGCACTGTGATCAAAATTAAATTGTAAATTCAGACCAGTCAAAATTATTACAGTATACAAAACCGATCAAAATTATTTTTTGGAGTTACAAAATAATTCAAATAGTCAAAGCAATAATGCTTAAGCTATTTCAAATGATTTACTTCTTTTCTTTGCTCTTTTTCTTTCTTTCCTTCTTTCCCTTTTCCCCTTAAACATGTTTGGTATCTGGGTAGCCAGACCTGACAGATTAACAGACCGACGAGACTTTTAACTAAGAGCAAAGGTCCACCGGACCGCTCTGACGGATAATGGCGAAAGGTACAACTGGTGTCCCACTTCTCCAGTGTTTTGTGTTACTTGGTTTCAATAACTCTATTTTCTAGTCAACCAGCTGTAATATTAGCCTTTGAATGTCAGTGGTCGTTCACCGGGCAACAGTTATATAATTACCGATGAATGCAATTGAATCGATCAGTGCGAATACCCATAATTTGGACGTTCAAACTGTGTCATTGATAAATAAACCCATTTTTAGGCTCAACGTACTATTTATGTTCCATCAGATTAAAATTTCGCATAACCTCCCTAGTTCATTACTAACAATAATTGATAAATAATACTAATAATAATAATAATTGCCTTTATTTCCAAACAGTTCTCAAAAAAATATCATAAAGAGAAACATGAGTATAAACAAAAAAAAAGGAAAAGAAAAAAATAAAACAAATGTCGACTGTCTGAAAACCACAAGGGGCAGTTCACTATCCAGTGCTCTTCCACTCATCCCTTGAAACTGAAAGAAAGATTATGCCAGTAAATACATCCATCAGGCATAATATACAAACATCAATATGAACAGCATGAAAGTTTTTTAAAATAAGATAGAAAAGTGAGAAACGTGGTAGTAAATTTAAAAAAAAGAAAGTCTAGAATAATATATACACATATATATACCTATAAATACCGCATAAACAAAGGCCAATATGAACGACAATTTGTTTGAAAAAAAGAGCAAAGAGAAAACGTGGTGGTAAATTTAAAAGTCTAGAATGATATATGATTACATATACGTACATTATGCATCATATGAAAAAAAATATATAAATAAAATAATGTAATGCAAACAAAATAAAATTGAAATTCTGAAGCAGCAGTAAGAATAATTCTACTTTATACATTCAAGGTATGAATCACGCAAAACTGCTTTGAACTTATGAATTTCATATGATTTGAGGTACTGGGGGATAGGATTGTATAGCTTATATATATTATACGTAAATGATCTTTCATAAAATTTAGTTCTGTGGAATGGAATGGTAATGTTTTTTTCAAACGAATATTTAGTTATTTTTAGTTGGTCATGTACTCTTGCGCTCCAGCTGTATAAATGAATTTTCAGTTAGATTAGGTAATACTAGTGTATGAGGTCGATTTTTTTATTATAAATACCGCCTATTACCTATTCATATCAAAATTTTTAATATAGAATTGTGATTTTATCTTATAGGGCTAGAAGAAGTGACTCCTTTTTGGGCTTATCTTCTATTCTAGCATGCATTCTGTTGTATGTATATCATATTTGTGACCCTGAATGTCCAAAATAAAAGCAGGAGAAAAGAATAACACAAAACAGAGATTCTGTTACTGTTTTTAAAATGATCGAGCGTTGAGTAGTGCGTGCAAAAGCACATAAGTCCCAGGCGTACGATGTGTTGCTCTAAACGTGGTGTTATTTGAGGGAGAAGGAATGTAGTGATTTGTGAGGTATTCACCCAGAATATGCAGATGCGTAAAGGTAGATAGATACCTTTAATGAAGCTTTTTCAGTAAATGTTGGCAAACAAACGGACTTAAGAGGTTTTTACACTGACCGATTCAGTTACATTCACAAGCACCAAATGACAATCATCCACTACTCTCGATCATATTTTTCCTGAATAACTTCTGTGGGCAGAACATCCTTTGCAGCTAGTTATGCCTATGCAAGCTGATTCAAGCTGGAGGTTGTACGGTAAACCTGATAACATTTTCCGGTATATTTTGGTAATTTGTAGTTGTTTACAGATTGATTAATTCTTTCTTTTTTTTATAGAGAAAAATCGCCGGACGTCACATTGCGTGGGGTGTGGGGGTCAGATCCACGACCAGTGGATCCTGAGGGTTGCACCGGACCTCGAGTGGCACGCTGCCTGTCTCAAGTGCCAGGAGTGCCAACAGTTCCTCGACGAATCATGTACGTGTTTCGTCAGGGACGGAAAAACTTATTGCAAGAGGGATTACGTGAGGTTTGTACTTACAATGAGTTGCCTTTTTTATAATTTTGTCTCTTGTATCCCTTGAATAAATTGTGTTGTCTGTTGACGTTTTGGCAGCAGTAATACTATGTTCCATAGTCTGCAGAAATAATTGTCAAGGTCGTATCTTATCCAATCAGGTGTGATACTGGACCCAACATACTGGATTAGAAAATTTCGAAAATACGGTAGCAACTCTGTTGTAAATCATTACTTAAGGGCAATTACTAACACATCTGGAAAACTAAGTCCGCTAGGTGACAGCACAAGTACCAAATTAAATCGAACGCCTTGTCTACTTTTTTCCGAATGCGTCAATCCATCATGGTGCCACATCGCAACTGTGCCAGAATGTCCTACATTTGTTCTGGCAAAAAATATTCAACCAGCCGGTACAACATTTTTCTATTGTGACCTCTAGATAGAACCACTGTTGCTCTTCCGTACCAGCTTGTCGCCCGGCGCTAGGTCGAAAATTTTACCTGACCAATGTCGGAAGTAACAGCAAGCATATTTATTTGCATTATCAAGCCATAAGCAGATATGAGGTTAGCATTGTTGCATTGTCGACACTATGGTCGAGGGCTGTACTGTTGCATAATACTAGTACATACAAACCAACCATCATCAGAAAATACATATTGCTTAGGTTAAAATGACTTAGTAAAACGTAACGTAGCACCTTAATCAAGCATTTTGTCCACTTTGTGAGAATAAACTGCAATGCTGAAACAAGACTCAAGAACCAAAAATTTCCAACAAAAGTACATTTCTAGCGAAGAGATCGGGGTTTCGAAAAACATCATCGTACCATTACATTGCTCTAGGGCTAGTCCGCGATACTGACAATATGAAAAATTAAGTTTTTTCTATAAACATCATCATATAAGGAGCAGGTTGCCATGTCAAAAATTCTTCCATCTACCAGTAGTTATTTAAAATCATAATTTTCAGTGACGTCCTTTCGGGATCAGTATCTCCAAAGGGGATCTCTATACGACATTTTGTATAAGATTTTGCCACATTTTTTATGTCCTATGAAAGCTGAAAGCTTAGCATCATAAGGGTTTTCATTATTTATTTCTGTAGATATACTACGATTTTATGGTATTCTGAATCATCACCGGCAGCCTGGTATTCATATTGGCGAGACTACATTGTAACTTAAATTGTTGATTTTTTAGTCAACACATTATATTGCTTGGCATTTTCTAAAATAGTCCCCCGGATCAATATTTGACAGGAATGATAATTAAACAATATGTTTTCATTTTGTTTTTTTCATCTAAAATGAGGCAACCAGATGGCCAATTATCAGGGGTGAATATCTTTTCCAGAAGCTGCAGGTTTACATACTGTTACTATTTTAAAAACCCTCGTCCTACTGTTTTCACGATGGTCGTGCTCGATCTGGATATTTGTTCCCAGAAATGTACTATCTAGGTAACTTTTAATTCCTTGTGTTCCTGCCCAGGAGAGATTCGCTGTATATGAACCCCAGGACTTACCGGAATCTGCTGTAATGTTTGCAGATCCGCTAGTACCAAAAACTGCCTTGCTTATTTTGGTAGATTTATTCATAATTGCCTGCTTCTCTTTGTTATTTCTAGACGATACCTTTTACTGTTCTTCGACCGTTTTGCGTTTTTGTCAACTACGCTATGTTTTTTTTTGATTTTTCCTTTGGTTACGTTGTGTTTGTTGCTGCAAACCATCTGAATTGAATTCCACGACCTGCTCAATGATGGTAGATACTGAAGAATTTGATGAATTGATTGTATTATACAATCTGTTTGGTCCCGACATACCGATATTTGAGGGGGATATTTTTCAGCTATTTTTATCGACAAATCCACCCCCTACAATGTCATACCTCACTCCCCTTGAAATGGTCTGCCGCTCAACACGACACATTGTTTTAAGAACAACAATGTGCATAACCAATAATGGAAGACATTTTGAACAGATTCTGTAACATTAAACATGTCCAAAATCTCTATAAAAAACATTGATTTATCATTTCTATGCATACAAAGTTTGAAAACAATTTGCATTTTATTACACCCATTTTGACCCATGTAGATCGCATTTATTGCTTAACCTAGAATACTTAGAATAACAAAAAGCTGTAGAATTAGCTCAAAAAAGGTACAACTTCACAGGCTAGTTTTTGAATGGTGTGCGTAAATGCACAAAATAATCAGTTTTCTTCCACATTTTTTCCTGTTTTTGTCTGTTATTAAGTATGTTTGACGGTTTGTATCAAAACAAGTTTTTCAATAATCGCTTAGTCAGCATGTCATCGTTCAAATGACACCTAATTTATCATTCTCTGACAATTATTGATCGACCAGCCAAAGATTGCTAGGGACGAAAGGGGGAAATGCGATGAAAAAACCTTACCATTAGACGATTTTATATGGAGTCATAGGCGGAGATCGGAGAGACTTGAATTATTAATTGAATTTATATTTTATTACAACTGGTAGTATTAATATTTTTTTGCGATTCATAATGACGTGATACCAAACATACATTATAAGAAATAAATATACACAAACACTGAATATTGAGAACAAAATAAATATATTTTTTAGGCAACAAGTAATATTCCTATGTACGCATTATGATTGAACAGCAAAACAAATTATGCATTCTTCTAAAATAGAATACAACAAGTCAAAAATATCTGACTGAATAGAAAAATATAGGAAAACAAAAAGTAATTTCTTGATGAAATAACCCATAAACAACACATAGAATTAGACTTTCTACTGAGATACTAAAAGCCACAAACCAATAGTATAATAAATGAATATCTAAAAATTCTAAAAGGTAGCCAATCTAGTATAGTTTCAATCCTGATTAGAGTCATGATCACTGTCTGAGGAACTGTCATTGCTATCACTTTCACCTCCTATGTTGATTATTATTTCTTCCTGTATTTCTTGAATGAGACTGTCTTTTTCCCAATATTCATCTTCAATTTTTATAACATGTCCAATAACCTTTTGCCAGTCACTGGCACTTACTGAAGCGATGGCCTTATTAGAAATTTCATCTAGTTTTTTTATAGTAAATTCGCCGCTTGTATTATGGCTTCTAATGAAAAATTTTACTTGTGCCCAAATCATCTCTATGGGATTAAACTGACACATATAGGGTGGCGTTCGAAGTGGGGTGTGTCCGAAACTTCTTATTAAATTATCTATCTTATAATTTTTCTCATCAGATGGTGGCCTATGTAGACAAGCTATTTCATAAAGCTCCATTTTTTTAGCATTAGGATCATGCTCTATACCTTTTTTGCTCAACCACGTGATGATGTCTCTTTTTAGAGAAGATCTAGTTGGAGGCTTGTCTTCCAAAGCTGAATGGTAAGGTGCATTATCCATTATTATAATACTATTAGGAGGAATGTTAGGAAATAGTTTTTCAGTAAGCCACTTCGTGAAATTTTCTTGGTTCATTTGACCGTGATAATCACCAGTGGCACAGCCAGCCTTGAAAATGAGACAGGCTCCAGGAACAAAACCATCTTGCGAACCCGCATGAACAATTATAAGTCGTCCTGGAAATGAATAAATAGCCTCATTTTAGTGTTATTTTAAGTTTGCCAACACCTTTTTGAATCACTATGTATAAAAAACATATTTTTGAGAAAAAAATACTTGCAAGGGATTATGTATTCAATTAGACAAATTAAATGAGCACTTATTAAGAATATTCCAAAATTGAGAAAAATGTATAATAAGCAAAATCGAGGTGAAAGAAACTTTATTACCTGTAGAACTTATATTGCTCAGGACACCCATAATTTCTTCGCTTTGCCAGCATTTCTTGAAAGTGAGGTCATTATCAACCCAAGTTTCGTCCAAATAAATAATATGCCTTCCTTCTTCCCGGAACTTTTTAATAGACCTAAGATACTTGTATCGCCAATGTAAAATACTGGGTCTTTCCATTAGTAATTTCCTTTTGTTGTGGCATTTACGCCAGTAAAATCCTTTTGCTTTTAAAAGCAGCCTCAACGATTCTTTACCAAATGGAAATTCCATTTCTTCCTTCAGTTTGATTAGAAGTTTACTACAAGTAGGTACCACTTTAAAATCACAGTAAAATTTTTCTATCATTCTCCGAATAATGGAAAAATCGACTCCATCAATTTTTTGGATCACAGAAGGGCGTGATCTCTTTTTTCCGGGAGAAGCTAAAGGCTGTGTGGAGGTTGCATTTTGCCTGTCTTTATCTTCTTTTCTAATTTTACTTATAGTTCGTTCACTAACACCCGTATAATATGCCGCCCTTGCATTTCTAGCTACCAGTGGATAAACGAAAGTATTGTTAGCCGCTTCTGCATCGCAAGCACGTATCACGTTTGCTATTATTTCCCTTGCCTGGCTGTGAATAACTTTCCCATGCTTGAATTCCATTATCACCACTAAACAGTAAATTATATTTTCAAAGTATTTGCCAACTGCCTACGCCTATGGGAGTAGGTTTATAAATGACCGTGCCATCGGCACGTTATTCTAGTTTCAGATAAGATAAGAGTTTTGGACCAATCAGCGACCGGATGTTTACCTGCGGCCTGGGTTTTCCAGCTACATTGCCAAATTCAGCGGAACAATTCTATATCTTAAATATGTTAATATGTATGGACCGCATTTTATGTAGAACATCTGACAACTTCGCAATTTTTTGTCCGCATTCTTTCGGCTTGCAATCTTTCGCTGGTCCAACATTACGTACTCAGTTATTACAATTTTCATACATGCACTACCCTAATCGTAACGTAAAAATAAAACTGGCTGTCATTTCAAGGGGGATGAGGTAGGAATTGTAGGGGGTGGATTTGTCGATAAAAATAGCTGAAAAATACCCTTCTTAAATATCGGTATGTCCTGACCAAACACATTGTATATAACGCGCGCCTTTTTACAATCGTAGTTATAGATGCAAATATACTAAAATAGTCCATCTATTTTTATAATTATAATCCAATCTGCCTAACACTAGTTTTTTAATTTTATTTAGATTTATATGTAGCAGTTAGCTCTTCCGATTTGAGTCTATTACATTATCTCAACCCTCGCCATATCAAATAGATCAATTTTTAAAGGGTTGCTTTACATTTTATTGAAATTAGTGCATAACCCTGGACTGCTGGGCGTGCCCCCTTTTTGCAGATGCAAATGTAATGTACTAAACGAAAAGGCCATGTATTTGTACAAGTATAATTCAATCTGCTGCTGTTTTCTTTATTTTCATTCAGTCGTTATACTCGTATGTAGCACATGGTCTCATTTTTTTCGATTTCAGTCATATTATATCAGCCCTCACCATATCAAATCCATCAATTTTTTAAGGGTTGCTTTACATTTTATTGAAACGAACGCATAAAAGGCATAACCCTAGACCCTTTGTACCGCGTACCTTTTTGTAATCGTAGTAACAGATGCAAATGTAGTAAATGAAAAGATCATCTATTTCGACCTCTGTATAAAAAGGGGTGAGGTGGGTGGGTATTTATAATGCAATAACCTAATATATTCATTACATGGGTAACCCTCGGATTGAACGAATGAATTAAATTAGGGGTAGAAAAGTCCGCGGGGTTGCTAGGTGGTTTACATGGGCGGAGCACTCGCATAAAATTAGATTTTTCAGGGGGCTGTGTATCATTTCGGTACTGCCCTGTAGGTTGTTTATCAAATATTTAGCTCGTTACCTTTATTTTTTATTCTATAATTCTCAGACTTCAATGTTTACACTTTAACTGCCTTTTACCTAAGTTCAACAGTATATTTCTTAAAAACAAAATTATCTCATTTCAAGTACCGGTAATCCCGAATCAATATCATAATTTCATAGAAACTCTTACTCTTTTTTATGTGTAGATAGAAGATTCGATAACATCACTCTATAGTAATCCAGAATTCCATGTTCCAACGTTACGTCATCATGATTCAGCACGTAGCCCACTTAAATAAATTCTCTGAACGAAAAATGGTGCACTATTAAAAAAAAGAACACGTATTCAAACCAACTGATTCTTGTTTCCTTTTAAAAACTGCGTAACGCTTTTGATTGGTTAAAAAAATTAACTACATCAAACGAGCACAAAAAAAATAGAAAGAAGTAGTTATGGAAGTCATCTATCGAATTATTCAGTGTATTAAATCTAGTTTTCCCGCAGAATAGTTGAAGGTGCACGGTCATTGAGGGGAAGTTCAAATCTTCCAGTGGCTTTCTTTCCACATACTCAAACGAAAGCTCGCGCATCGGTGCAACGCGAAGCGAAGCGACGCATTGCGTTTGACATGACCAAATGTCAATCTTCGTCTCAGTAAGTGGACGTGCAGCTTTAGCAGTGTTTGAACATAGTCTACAACACGCAATACATACATCATGTCTTCCCCTAGCCGAGTTAATATTATCGTTTATAATGGGGAATTTTCAAGAATTTTAGTTTTACGGATAATAATTTGCCTCCAAAAAGTACATTCTGAATGACTTCACATTTTTCTGCGAATGAGAAAAGATGAACATAAAATTTTACGCAAACATGTTTTTTCCACGACCTGTCTTTAGTATATAGTTGGGCTTTTGTCAGATGAGGTGAGGATAACATTTATTTTTTGGCGTTAACAGCTGGACATGAAATGGTTACGTTGTATCGGTATCCGGAATAAAAATCAAACCATATTGGCTGACTCTTTCAGCGGGAGATATATATAGAATTTGAACGAATTTAAAATACTTATTTAAAAACATAAGAGCGGAAAAACGAGAATAAAATGCAAACCGTCATCTTAGCTATTAACATGTAACAATGAGCCGTATTAATAAAACAAAGGATATCCTTGTACTTGCAAATTTTGAAAGAAATCCTCCAGATGGTGTTTATAATAATTTGAAGTAAATGCTTTTGCTTTTGGAGTATAAGCATGTCCTTCAAAGCAGTGACATAAGTAAAAGGATATTCATAATCTTCACCTTATACTCGGCATAGGAAGCATATCCTTAAAAAATTCTGGGTGTAGTCAGTAGCAGACTCAACTTCGTAACGAAAGGTGGTCAAACGATGATGGCGGAATTTGTGGATGTTAGGGATGTTAAAACGTACAAACCTCGTTTACCTACACTTGGTCGTGACTTCAAAAAATTATATCGGTTCGATGAAGCAAATGTACAGTGGCTTGCGGACAGATGTTTAGTTGAGAATGAGGAAACTCGAGGAGGAGCACCTTCATGTATTCATAAAATGAAGATATGTGTACGCTATCTCGGTGACCCTGGATATCAACAAGGTATTGCTCAGCAACTTGATATTAGTCAAGCAACGGTATCTTGGACTGTGGATAGAGTTGCGAACAGCATAGTTCCACAGTCGAATGGATGGATCAAGTTTC
The DNA here is from genome assembly GCA_963669975.1 of Acanthoscelides obtectus. NCBI lineage: Eukaryota > Metazoa > Arthropoda > Insecta > Coleoptera > Chrysomelidae > Acanthoscelides > Acanthoscelides obtectus. Next base: position 85,111,156 of record CAVLJG010000006.1, on the reverse strand, counting down.
CAACTACGAACCATGAACTAACTGATGGCGGCCAAGCGGATATGGCAAAGCATGTACAGATTTCCGACAGCAATTGGTGTAATTGATTATACACATATAGGTATTCTGAAACCAAATCGCCATCTAGATGAGTATATCAACCGAAAAGGGAAACCTACTTTAAATGTGCAAGCCACTTGTGATGCCCGATTGATGTTCACAAGGGTTGATTGCAGTTGGCCTGGATCAGTGCATGATTCCACAATATGGAGAAATTCACAGACTAGGTCACAACTAATAAATAAAGCAAATGTTGTACTACTTGGCGAAGACGGTTATGGTATTGAACCATGCCTTCAGAAATCCTACTCCAGGTGCAGAAATAAATTATAATAAGCTTTTAAAACAAGGAAGAGTTATAATTGCACGCTGTTTCGGTCAACTGAAACGCCGGTTTCCTATCCTGCAGTATGTTTGGCCGCGTAAAGATAGAAAATGTGCCGAAAATAATTATTGCTTGTATTGTGCTCCATAATGTTGCGAACAGCTTGGGCGATTCTGACTTGAAGTTAGTTGAATAAGACCCAGATGAGGATGAAGGAAATCATGAGAATGACGAACTTTCTCTCCGAAAACTAGGTCAACAAATAAGAAGAAACTTGAGTATTATATTAAATAGTTTTACTGATTAAAGTGTATTTATAAGCTATAATAAGTTTTATTTTCGTGAACATCATAAGTTACAGGTGGCTTCTGACGCTGCATTATTTCTAATTTCGTTTTATAATACTCTTGTTGTAAAATACTTGTTTGGTACTGCTGTAACAGCACTAGACGTTGCAGTTCTTTTCTAGTTAACCCTTTGGTTTCCTCAGTTTCGTATTTCTCTGTTGCTAATTTTCTTTTTGGTGGCAATGTCTTCTGAATTGCTGGCGCTGTAATACTAACTGTTTGCTCACTGCGCTCGGTATATATATAGTTCACTTCCTCCTTCTTAAACACTACCAACTTAAATGGAACCTCTAATTTTCGCAATTGTATGATTACAGTCACCATCCATAGCTTTCGGCAACTTTCTTTCCCAGTCTAACAATTTAATTGCTTTATTACCAGTTTTTTCTTTTAGATCTGTTTTTTTCTTCAATCTTGATTTCATGTTGTTGATTTTTTTTAATAAGCGTTTAGTATCTAATGGTTTACCGAACGTTGATTCGTTTTTTTTCAACATCTTCAAGGCATCGTCCTTTCTCATTTTTATTTTTGGAACTTGTGACTTTTGCAGAATATTGGGAGCCATGGCAATTTCATCTGCGATGAACTGCAGGTCGTTGCCATTTTTTCTATAGTTTCCTCATCACTTCAGGATGACATCCTTATTAATTTGATAAAAAACTGTATCCAGTAAAAATACGGAACGGTCTGTGTCAGCTCTGGAGTACAACTGTCAGTGATGCTGAGTGAACGAACTCCCACGTCAACTACAAGCTGGAACAAGTTATTACATGCCGCTCAAGATACAAATACTAGCCAACCTTTTACTTCTTCTTGGAGGATATCCTCGCGAGTATAAGGTAATTATTATGAATATGACAACAAGGATAACGTATGCTTATTAGAATTCAAGAATTCTTTATATATTGATTTATCTTGCCATGAACAACCCGTGATAAAATGGTCAGGTTTTTCTGTTAAGTTTTTGTGGTGAATGCGTGTATTGTTTGGTGATAAAGAAGCATTCAGTTTTCGTACATTTACGGTGTCAGTTTTGCCCAGAGTGGGAGTTACGGGATGGGGTGCTATTGCTTATGGTAGCAGATCACCACTAATTTTCATCAGACGCAATATGACAGCCCGACGCTATATTCAGGAAGTAGTGGAACCTCATCTTATTCCATGCCTAAACACCATCCTCAGCAACACAATGCCAGACCGCATATCGCCAGAGCATCGTTAGCCTTCATGTATCAACATCGCATCAACCGTTCACCTTGGCCACCGCGATCGCCTCACCTATCTCCAATTGAACATGTCTGGGACGTGATTGGTAGCAGGCTCTTTAATTTTCAACACCCTTCACAGGCTTTAGCAGCTCTTGCTCACGAAGTTGCAATAGCCTGGAATGAGATACCCCAACAGGATATCGACCACCTTATCAGCACGATGCCCAGGCGTGTCAATGAGTGTATTAGAAATCGTGGATCCTCAACACATTATTGAACCAGGTTCTGCAGTCAGTTGACGAATCAAGCTGAAAATGTAATCATTTTACTAGTAAGGTACACTGAACATATATGTCAAAAATTATTAAAGTCGGATAATCATACGCAGGTGTTTTTTGTCACTCAGTATACTTACTTCATATTTTTGAAGATAATATCTAAACTGGGACATTTTTTTCCCCAATATTTGGGATCAACATATTTAATCAAGTCCTGTAAAATAAGAACACCTTCATGAAATGTATCGGATAGCGTTTATGTAAACTTATGGAGTTCTATGGTCATATTACCCCTGCTCCTTCCCACATCTACGCCTATGTTGGGTGTTGGGTAGTAGAGTGGGTTGTCATCACCGACGAAGCACGGACCACACAATGGGTATGCGAGCCCTTTTGCGCAATCCACACAATCGTTTATACAGTTATATGAACTTGAACAGATGCACGAATGATTACCATATCAAATACAGTAGACAAATTTCTACAGTTTATTAATGCAATGTTTAATACAAAGTAAGAATATCAATTGACCGCTAAAAGCTTTGGAGCTTTGGATGCAGATCTTACATAATGGGTATGGATTTCCTGCTAACGTCATAAGCAGTGGAGTATACAGGGTGTAAACGCTATGGTAGTCAAAAAGTTCATATGACCCATGGTCCAAAAGCCAATCATTTTTGTCTAAATGGCTTTATATCGACCACAATCACCACCATAATTTTTATAATCTAATCTAAAACATTTTTAAATTGGGCAATTAACAAATAAATGGCATTAAGTTTTTCTAAGTTAAGCCAAAATTTGTTGTCAATAAGTAAGTAAGTTTCATTAAATTAAATATTCAAAACACACATGACAACAGCGCGTCGGTTTTTCATCACCCTTATCGAACCGGCAATCGATCGCAAACGGTAACAGTGGTTAGTATGTTGTTTTGTTTTTGTTCGCGTACGTCGTCGTGTTTATTTACAATGTTCGTGAATCAAGAGTTTGCCGACATGTTGGTAGTTTACGGTAAAGCTCGTCAGAATTCAAATCTTGCAGCTCAAATTTATCGCTACAGATTTCGCCAACGGGTACACATACACAGAAGGACATTTGTGCAAGTGTACCAAAGACTTCGAGATACAGGAAGCGTTCAGCCCACTAATGTTCGCAGTCGTGAAAGACAGATTACTGTAGAGCAGGAGGAACAAATTTTAAATATCCTGGAAATCAATGCAGATATCAGCACTCGGGAATTACGCCGCCGCGTAGGACTATCGCATACCATAGTCCATAGAATCCTACGGGAAAATTTGCTTTATCCCTACCATGTACAACGAGTGCAGGCCTTGTTACCAGAAGACTATCCTCGCAGACTAACATTCCATTCCATAATACACGTGGGCTCAAGAAAATCCTCATACCATTCGTGAAGGTCATTTCCAACAACGTTTTAAAATAAATGAAGGGTCGGCCGGAACAACGTTGTATATAACATTTTTCTATAAAATGAGATTTCCGTAAAACAACGTGGTATGTGCCTATTGGGACCAGTTGACAACATAGACCCACCTGTTTTCTGGCATCAATCATTGCGACGGGAATTTGTAAAGCGCGCCATTTCAGTCTTCCGCGTAACAACGTTGTATGTACGTAAACAAAAAGAATATCTATGGTTTATGAACCATTCCAGTGGGTCGATGTCATTGCTAAAGCCAAAGTTAAAAATTATTTTAAAGTTGTCTGGATGCATCAAGCCCTCTTTGAGAATTTAATAGCTTTGGAAAAGGGTATATGGAAACACCCCAAATGTAAGATTACAGAAGGATTGCGACTGCAACTTACCACTGATTCTCCAGCTACTTTGAGAATGAGAAAATCTCGTAATAATATGCAGCCCTGGAATTCATTTCCCATAATCAATCGTAAAGGAAAAGAAATAATGACTTTTGCCACTGATATCATATCATCTGAAAAATTATCTAAAATGTATCACAACCTTCTTCCAATCAAAGATGAAAAATTAAAAAACCTTGAGGATATGAGTGATTATATTCCGCATAAGTATGTAACATTTCATGAGAAATTAACTGCAACCCAGTAATATTTATTTAAGTTTCAGTTTTGGTTTCGAAACACGTTGATGAACTTAGAACGTATTTTTTTTTTTAAAATTTCCTGTGGTTACTTTGGTTTCCTTAATAAATAGAACTGTTGAAAATTCTTGTTTTGCATATAGTCAATTAAAGCCTCCCTGTAACAACGTTGTAAGTAACGTGATCATACAACCTTGTTACATGCGTTTTCCATAAAGATGGTTCCCATAGCTGCAAAATGGGTGTCACATTTTTAAATTACAATAACCTTGTATAACTATTGTTCCTTTATTGTGCTGGCCAACTATAGACGTAGTCATTTGAAAAAAATGGTTCAAATTTGTTTTTCTTAAGTTCGACCACTGAGCTTTTTTGTTACCTACAACGTTGTTCCGGCCGACCCTTCAAATATTTGGGCGGGTATTCTTGACAATCAGGTAATTGGCCCTTTCGAGTTACCCCCAAAGTTGTCAGGAGAAGGATACCTTAGCTTTCTAGAGAATAACCTACCAGAACTTTTGGAACAGACCTTAGACAACATGCCATTAGAACGGAGACAGAATTTGTGGTTTCTTCATGACGGGGCACCACCACACATTTTTAGTATTTGAATGAACATCATCCAAATCGTTGGATCGGTCGAAATGCTCCTGATCCTCGAAAATGGCCAGCAAGATCTCCTGACCTCAATCCGATGGATTTCTGGTATTGGGAAGAACTTAAAGAGATGGTCTATGGGAGTGGTCCAATAACAACTAAAGCACAACTTCGCGAAAAAAAATTAATGCGGCTAAAATAATAAATGGACAACTTCGAGGACCTTGAGTAAGAAGAAACTGGGTTCGTCGTAATGAAGCTTATGTGGAAAGTGGAGGACGACATTTTGAACACGTTCTTTGAATACAAAAAAAGTGCAGTGTGTTTTTTAAAAAGAAAAACAATGTATGTATCAAAATTGTGTTCCCTATTTATAAGTGGATTTTTTTAATACGTTCAATAAACTTTCACACACCAGGTGAAGCGCTGAGACAGTTAGTGGTAAGTCCGTTTTTTTAATTGTCTGCGTTTTACGAGTACATTATCAAATAATGAAATAATACCTAAGAGCAAAAATAACAAACTCCATCTTTATTTACACTGCGTTCCGTCGTAATTTGCGTCTGGCATTGCGGCATTGTCAGATTTCATTTTACAAGTCACTTTTCTCTAAAAAAATGCCGTTTTGACCCCCATGTTATATGAAACTTTCTGCTTCTTTTAACCCCCTCTATCACCAATTTAAATAATTACTATCATAACGTTTACAACCTGTATGAAAACTGTTTATATCATAATGAGTCCGAAATTTTTTCGCTTAGAAAATCACGAAGCCTTTTTTTGGCAGTGCAATATGGAGAAATAGAATAATGTTACGTCCTTTTTTCGGTATCATTATTTTGAAGCTATACATATAAGGGGTAAGTGATATTTTTTAAAACCCACCATATCAAAAAGATTGGAAAAATATTTAATAGTTGTTATTGTTTTCGATCTATAGGTAAAAATATAAAACACTGTGTGCATGTCTAAACTTGATAAACCCATAATTATTTTGATCTAGTTCTACGCGAACATTTAAAATAAAAACAGAGTTTTAAGAGTATCTAACTGGGGAACATTTTTTGACGTCATGAACCTTGTTCAGCTTTATTATTACCATCAAAGTAGAAGTAACATATTGAGATCATTCGGCCATTTGAAAATAGGTTACCTATCTCCACTACTCATAAGCGATCATTTATAACAACAAAATGCACTATCAAGACTTTTCACCATCTACGCATGTGTACTTTCATTTATCAGAATTTCGTCTATGTCTGGTTGCTCTGCACATTTTTCCCTCATCCTATTTCGAATGTCGATTTTTACTTATTTGCATTTTGTTTTGCATTCTAACAACTGCAAACCCCCCGACCTATGCCCCCTTGAAATATTTATCGAAAACTTCTGATTAAAAGAAAAAACGCCGAGACACGTCAAAAGAGTTTTCATGTTTTGAAAGGACGCTCGAGGTCCTATATTTAGACGTTTCTTTTTTTAAAATCGGCCTATTCATTTTCAAGAAAATTAAAAAATCTTTATTTACCTAATTTGTTCAGATAGAAAACAAAAACACACGAAAATATCACTTTTTATTTCAATAAGTGTTCAAAATGTTGGCCAAACAATGATATAAGCGATGTTGAAATTCCTGACGGACATTTTCAAAAACAAAACAACAAAAAAGTCTAATGGCGTCAAATCAGGAAATCTAGCAGGCCATTCAGGCCCTCTTCGACCCATCCATTTATCTGGAAACTCGTCGTCTAACCATTGCCGAACTGGAAGAACATAGTGAGGAGGAGCGCCGTCTTGCTGGAAATATATTTCAGCCTCATCAAGTTTCCTCTTCGATTTGGTTTTCAATGATTTCAGTGATAAGCGGATTGAAGGCATTTTCCAACATATCCAAATAAATGTTTTTGTTTTCTATCTGAACAAGTTAAGATAAATACAGATTTTTCTGATTTTCTCGAAAACGAATCGACTGATTTTAAAAAATCAACCGTCAAAATAAATGACTTCGAAAGGCATTTCAAACAAGCTATTGCTCGATACCCCTGTAATTTAAAAGTCTTAAGGGAATGACCCTAGGGGCCGAGGGTGAAAGGGGGTGAAGTAGTTTTTGATTAAAAAGTTGTCACCCTTGGCAAATCTTGTGACGTGTCTCGGTGTTTTTGCTTTCAATCAGTAGTTTTTGATAAATTTTTGGTGGGAATTTTTCAAATGAACACTCTGTATATATGCCACTAGCACTGTTCGGAGTTTTTCATTATAGACGTTGATTCACTTGTTTGCTTTCCATTGTATGTTTCCAATGACTATCCCTATATAGTATTGGTGGTTGATAAAAAACGTGAAACAATATTGTATACAGCTGGTCATGGTCACAGAGACTGAAAGCACAGAGATCCTATTTAGACTGATCACACAGAATGTATGGGTAGAATGAATTAAAAAAAATTGTTGGAAACTTTCCCTCTAATCTTTTACAAATAGTTCTATTGGATATAAATATGAATATTTTCCCTTGTCCTTGCTTGCTTAATTTTGTAATAGAGTATGGTTTATCTAATTGATTGTTACTTTGGTATTGATAACATAACTGAAAACATTAGAGAATGATCAGATAATTCTGGTATTGATATTATCATGCAATATCTAATATGCCATATTCAATATATTTGAAGTATCTACTTCTAATATCTACTATGTTAAATTACAAGTCATTAAATCATATAAATACCCAAAGAAAGCATGGATACAAACATGCAAAGGGAACGGTGTACAAATTGAAACATCGATTATAAGTATGCATATTGAATAGTCGAAAGTAAAATAAAGAAAAGAATGCGTAAAATCGAATATACGAACAACTGAAAAGCAATTCCAATATTAATGAAAGGTGAACGGCCATCGCCTTTACAGTCTGATCTATTGTCCCACATTACAGCTATTTGATCACATAACGTATCGAGGAAATAATTTTCAAAAATATTCCAATACCTTCTCATGACTTCTCTCATATATTATACAGGGTGTTCCTTAATGATATGCGAATCTACATAAAAAATTAATGTTAGTTTGCTTCATAAACTATGGTCCAAAAATGTTTCCTTACAAACACTCGGGGTGTTGAAGTTTTAGGAAAAAAAATGGAAATTAACTAATATTTTCAGAACCGCTTCAGATATTTCACTGATATTAAGTACGTAGTGAAAGTTAATAAAGTTGCGTTCGTACGGGTATTGACTTCGATATTTTTTAAGAAAAAATGGTACGCCAATGGTTTTTTGCAAAATAAAAATTATTTTTGAATTTCCCGTTCGATTTAAAACAAATGATATCTCTTGAATTATTTTCCTTCGATGCGCCATTTTTGAGTAAAAAATAAAAACCATTCTATTATCCGAGCAAATTAATGTAATAATTGAAGAATGCAATTTAGAAATAAATATCTAGTTGCTCTGGAATATGTCACTGGCTTTTGACATCTGACAAGTCTCAGTTATTCAAATCTGTTCGCTGTGACATCTTTTTCATTATTTAGTTTTTACAATCGTGTTAATAATAGTGAATTATTCAATTGCAGAAATGGCGGAAATGCATTACCTATATGGCCTTGCCGACGGTAATGGTGAGCAAGCCAGACGGATTTATTACCAGAGGTATCATGATCGTGCTTTGCCAGATAGTCGAACCTTTTCAAATATTCATCGTCGTCTTGTTGAAACTGGTTCTGTCCGAAAAGGAACATCTGAAGGTATACCTCTAAGTGTGAGAACACCTGAAATTGAGGAAGATCGCTAGACACTTAAATATTTGCCATCAAATTATTTGGAGAATTTTAGTGGATTTTTTGTTATATCCTTACTATATTTTAAGAGTGCAGGCATTACTTCCCATTGACTTTCCAAGGCGTGTGACCTGTTGTCAGTGGTATCTTCAAAAAATTACACAAAATCCGCAATTTGAATCAATGATTCTGTTCACGGACGAAGCTAATTTTTCTCGAAACGCCATTTAGAATTTCCACAATAATCACTTGTGGGCTGAAGAAAATTCCTATGTCGTAACCGAAACCCATTTCCAACACCAATTTTCGGTTAACGTATGGGCAGAAATTATTGGCAACCACTTTATTGACCCATTCTTCTTGCCGGGACGACTTGACGGACAGACTTACCTCAATTTTCTTCAGCAACAGTTGCCTTTGCTGCTTGGTGATGTTCCGTTAGTAATAAGAAACAATATGTGGTACATGCATGATGGTGCAAGCTGCACCGGCGCATTTCAGTGTAGCGATTCGTAATTATTTACAGACTGTTTATCCAAATCGTTGTATTGGCTGCGGTGAGCCCCAAGAATGGCCACCAAGGTCCACATACCTCAACAGTTTAGATTTCCTTTTGTGGGGCTATCTTAAGACACTAGTGTACACAAGTCCCATTAACACTGTAGAGGAATTAAGAGAAAGAATAGTTGCAGCTTGTGGTAGAATAAAAAACACTCCAGGGATATTTCAACGAGTGCGCAATTCCATGAGAAGGAGGGCGGAAGCATGCATACTAAGTGAAGGGGGCCATTTTCAACAATTTTTGTAATCATTTCGTTGGTTTTAATGTTATTTTTATGTTGTCAGTTGTTGTTGTTCATTACCCCTAATGTGTTTAATTTTTCCAGTTAGACAAGAGAACGGTTTTTATTTTTTTACTCAAAAATGACGCATCGAAGAAAAACAATTCAAGAGAGATCATTTGTTTTAAATTGAACGGGGAATTCAAAAATAATTTTTAATTGGCAAAAAACCATTGGCGGACCATTTCTTCTTGAAAAATATCGAAGTCAATACCCGTACGCACGCCACTTTCAAAGCTACAAATTATTTTTGTATTGAAAAATATGCAACTTTATTAACTTTCACTACGTACTAAATATCAGTGAAATATCTGAAGCGGTTCTGAAAATATTAATGAATTTCCGTTATATCAAATTGAGCTGATATAATAAGGGATATCTAAAAAGTCATGCAAGATTTGTATTGGAAATAGAGTATAGACACAGTTGAGATAAACATGTATGTGTCCTTAAAAGTCTGGTTTCCAAGATACAGGATATCAAAGATTAGAAAACATGGCTTTTGACAGAGAAAAATAATATCAATCTAAAGCGAAAAGTCAAAAATATGTACATAATACCAGAGCAACATTCCTCGGCAACGGCCAATATTGATTTGATCTTATTTTAATAATTTTTCGACAAAAGATGTTTTTATTTTTTGCTCGCAAAGGAAGTAAGACACGAAGGAGACATACCAAGAAGCAAAATAGGTGTATAATTAACTTATTAATAAAAAAAACCTATTTTTCAAAAAAGTACGCGGCGTACATTTTAAAGTCAATATTATTCGTGACACTGCTCCCGAAACACCACTGGAATTCACAATTATTTTTAAGTTATAGTGCTAAGCTTAGATCTTATTGCAGTGAGCAATACTGTCAAAATTCAACAAAAGCCGCACAAGGATATTTGAGGTATTATTAAAATACCATATTTTTTTAAACGTGATGTTTGGAATAATGTTATTTGATTTCGTGACGTAATATTATATAAATATTTATCATGAGCTATTAGAATCAGTTATCAAACACTGTTGACAACCAGTTTTACGACGGGGATCCAAAGAAATGAGGCTACCGTGTACGGATTCACTCATTACTGCAATGAGATTTTTTCAAGAAAAGCCAAAACAATGCATTACTGATTCTGTGAGAACCTTTTTGATGCCATTGCACTACATGGAAAATTCTTCTAGAAGTTGTTTCGAAGGCGTGCAAAGTATAGAGTCAATCTACTTGACGCCATTTTTATCATAATTATCACTTTTTAATGAGTCACTCGTGAATTGGAGGAAGCAATTTAATGCTTTCTCATGGAAATTCAGCCACATTTACGCAAAATACTCATGAAATTTTTTAAGGGGGCCATACATAAGCTAGCAAAGCTAAGTAGGGCGTGTGCTGTATCATACACACCCACACTGTGTACTTCATGGTTCAATAAAAAAATAACAATCCAAAGAAGAAAAACTATATTTCCTATTTAATTCAAATCTTGCATGATTTGGAACACCCTTTAGTGAAAATTAAAACAGCATTCCCCCGTCAATCAACTGGGACTCGTCACAGTCACATAATTTGACACCACCATAAATACGTGAGACAAGAGTCAAAATGTGACCCCCTGTGTGTGGCGGCGCCGTTAAATTCGTACCTACTGCGTCAACCCAAAGAAAAACACCTGGGGGCCACCTACCTACAGGAACGTTTCCCCGCCAAAACAAATATTTGCCTTGTGTTTCGGGTTTCAGATTGTCTAAACCACCGTCTGACATCTTACAGTTTTTGCTTGCGTTTATTAGTATAGTTGGTATGCACCTGTTTTGAAGTTTATGCGAGGACGTGACTCTGAGATGAGAAAGGATAGGAATGGATGATTTGCTATTATTATTCTGCTTTCCGCATGTTTTGAGATAAGGCGGTTGAGAGTGAAGGTGGCTTATAAATCAGTTTATCTAAATGTCTTTTTGATCCTTGGACCTGACAGTGCTGCTTAACATCGTCTGCAGTGGCTGCTGGGGAGAAGTTATCTCACCTATAAGTAGTTCTTTTTGCAGTCCAACCTGATCGGCGAATACCAGGCTCAGGTAACATCCGGCCTCGAACACTGATATGAATAAATAATATTTTGAAAAAACTGAAAAAATCACGCTTTTATAGTTAACCGAACTAAAACGTGAAAAATAATTTTCAATTACAAAGAGTTTATACAGGGTGGCGCATCGAAAACAAAACAGACGCATTTACTGGCAGCTCAGTTTTTTTTGGAAAAACGCTCAGACCTGTCGATTTTGATTTCGATGGGGACACAAGTTTGGCAAAAAATCACGTTAACACGTGCAGTCCCCTGGGCGGGGATGACACCAACCCTAAAATCTTAAATGGAAAGGGGGGTCGAGTGATACCTTATTTTAAAGGTCTTTCAATTCCCTTTATAATGATATAAAATTAATGTACTTCAGTTCAGTAGCTTTGAATATTTATTGACTTAAAGCTTAAAGTAGACTTTAATAGTTACATCAGATTAGTTTGTACTACTTTCAGAGGAAATTTGACTAAAAGAATTTACTTAATGAGTAAATGCTTTTCTTCACTACGCGCATGGTTTGTTTATCATTTTGATGTTGAAAATAGCTATTGGAGCGTTTTTTTTGTGGCAAAAAGTTATTTCTTGAAGAAAGATAAGGAAATATCTCGTACTTATTTTAGATAGGAATTTAGTACATAGTTTGCGATTGATTTGACCAAACTTTGTTGTTAAAATAACTTGGAGCGCTTTATTACATAAATTAACCATTATAGTATATTCCACAGCAAAAAGAGTTGAAATTATCGAAATATTTTTCGGAAATAATCAGTGCGCTAATAGAACAGCAAAAATATTTAATGAGCGACATGAGAACAGTAACGTGTACTGAAAATATGTTCTAGAACTTGTAGCTATATTTCGGGAAACTGGGTCAGTCGCCAATAAAAAACGCAACATTGAAAATCCCATAAGGAACGAAACAATAGAAGTGGGGGTTTTAGGGCAAGTTTATGTAGATCATACGTTAAGTACCCGCAAATTGGAGACTGTGTGTGGTGTTAGTCGACGTACTGTCCAACGGATTCTAAAGGCCCATAGTTTTCATCCATATAAAATTCACCTGGTACAAGAACTTAATGAAGACGATTTTGATCGGCGATTACAATTTTGTGAAGATATGAGTGAACGAATTATAAATGATGAACATTTTCTATTCAACACTTGCTTTTCCGACGAATGTTCCTTTTTCTTAAATGGCGTAGTAAATCGTCATAACTGCCGATATTGGTTCGATTCTAATCCCACAATCTATCATGAGGCTCATATACAGCAGCCACAAAAATTAAATGTTTGGGCTGATATTTTTGGCGATCATTTAGTTGGTCCTTTTTTCTTACCTGGAAATTTGACCGGTGAAATGTATTTGGAATTACTGGAAGACGCCATAGATCCTGAATTGAATTGAAAATCAGAATGATCAGCGGTACATTGCGAATAGGTTGATGTTCCAACAGGATGGTGCCCCACCACATTACGCATTACGTGATCGACAATATTTAGATCAGCCGTTTCCAGATCGATGAATTGGTAGAACAGGTGCCATTGGTAGGGTGCCCCCAAGATCGCAAGATTTATCACCTTTGGATTTCTTTATGCGGGGTCATTTAAAAAGCAAAATCTATGCTACTCAGCCAACATCATTAGAAGACCTGCGACAAAGAATTGTGAATGGGTGCCTTCAAATTACTCCTCAAATATTGCAAAATGTGCGGCAACGTTTTGACCAAAATCTTTATTATTGCATGGAGAGTCATGGTGGCCATTTTCAACATTTACTTGCCTAACGGGTCAGTTCATTCTTCATTTTTAAATTACTTTGCTGCCAAATGTATTGATCTCCACTAATGATGATGTATTTAAGCTTTAAATCAATAAATCTTCAAAACTACTGAACTGAAGTACATTAATTTTATATCATTATAAAGGGAATTGAAAGACCTTTAAAATAAAGTATCACTCGACCCCCCTTTCCATTTAAGATTTTGGGGATGGTGTCACCCCCGCTTAGAGGACTGCACGTGCTAACGTGATTTTTTGCCAAACTTGTGCCCCCCTCGAAAAAAAAATCGAGGGGTCTGAGCGTTTTTCAAAAAAAAACTGAGCTGCCAGTAAATGCATCTCTTTCGTTTCGATGCGCCACCCTGTATATCAGTAGTAGATGGTCGAACAATCAATCATAATTAATGACCTCAAAATAAAATTTACCTTTCTCTCGCATTTCTTTAGATTTGATTTACATACAACAAAATTATTCCATTTTCCCTGTTATACGTCAGCATAGTCAACTTTAGTATTGAAAACCCCTTCTAATATGAGAAAAAGAAATGATACGCCCTGATAAAATATTCCCTCTAGATTCAGATGTTAAGCTTTAAAATACATAACTATAAAAGTCACTACAAACTCTTGTAGTAGCCAGATATCCCCCCTTCCATACTTGATTTAGCATATTGTACTGGCCATAACCATAAAAATAAACTACTTGATCGATGCTCTTTCAAGTTTCAGCAATGTTAACAATAAAAATTTATCGAGTATCTCTATCAGAAATAAACTGGCTCCAACTCTGCCATATTACAAATTGTTGGCGTCTATCCACTGACATCTATCAACGTCTAAATATCAGATTAATCGGATGCTTGTTGTACGAAATCGGCTGTTGACACTGTATTATGGTTGTTTCGGGATTGTTGTATATAATATATGTGACCACAATCTCGTCGCCAGGAATAGGCTTGGAATTACAAAGGTTATTTGCTTTTCAGCCACATGATAGATGTGTGAGCATTAGGAAGTCATCAAAAGTTTGGTATATTGCTCCTGAACAGGAAACAACTATACATTTGTAGCTCTGCAGGCTGTGAGCAACTAATAAAAAAATGTCGAACTGACAGCTGACCAAAATTTTATACTAAACCAAATCGATAAATCTCTCACCAAGGTTTTACAAGAAATAAGCAACATAGTTGTTACAATTAACTAATTGACAATCCGTTTGTTGGTGTTCATATGGCGGATCTGTCAAAGCACAGCGTTGGGTTAGAGATAATATCCCCAGTACAAGCACAAGTTTTTTTACAATAACTGCTTTTAAAGAAATCCCCCAAATCATAATTAATGAAAAGGGGTAGATTTGATTCAAAGCGTTGAGGGTGCGTTCTATCCATGAAACGTGTGATATCCTCAAAAAATTTCCCAAGTAAAAATCCTCCAAATTTGGGGATAATCCCTCAACATGGCAACCCTGTCAAAGCACCACTGGTACTACATGTGTCAAGTGTCGGGGTCATATTTTCTTAAAATATAAGATAAAACAAAAATATGCTACACTAAACAAAATGGTTTGTAAATTTCATACAATAAAATACATCTGAACTTGCTACTGCACTGCGCATTTGCCACTTATCTCAGTTTCTCCAACTTACCTCCTGACTGTACGAGTATTAGATGCATCTGCTAGATTTATTCTCTTTTTGTTCCAGACTGTTTGGTGCGAAATGTGACAAGTGCGGTTCCTCATTCTCCAAAAGCGACTTCGTGATGCGTGCGAAAACGAAAATCTACCACATTGACTGTTTCCGGTGTTGCCAGTGCGCCCGGCAGCTGGTGCCGGGCGACGAGTTCGCGTTGCGCGAAGGTGGCGCCCTCTATTGCAAAGAGGACCACGACGTCATGGAGAAGACGTCGTTGACGCCAGGCGGCGCTGGCAACACGCCAGGCGAAAGCAACAACAACACCAGCCTCAGTAACAACAATCACAACAACAATTCCACGGAGTTGGGGTGTATGTCAGGTAAGAAGCTTGGTAAGGATATTTTTAATATCAAATATAAGTAACTGCCATAATATTATTTTAACCAATAATCAGAAATTCCACCTTAGTTGAAATGGAACATACTTTAATCCACGAATCAGCATATTTAAGGTTATTGTCAACTGTCATGGCAACTGGAACGATTAGTTGATTGTTCTGCCAAACGCGTTCTTTTAAAATATTTTATAAGGTAGGTACAAAGTAAAAAACGATTTTTTCACTAGGGCACTGGTTTCTAAACCTTATTATATCGATATTAACATTTCTAATAAGCTTCCGGTAGTATTGTGTACTCAAAAACTGAAAAGGAAGAGCGCAGCAAAACACATTGCACACCCATGCTTACGCGACATCTTTTTGAATATGGCTCGGTTCCCGATGATAACAGAAATTGTCGCTCCGTCTCGAAAGATCCCATCATGGTGACTCTTGGACAATTTAAAGCGTATAAAAGCTTCTAGGCACTGCAATCTAATATCTATCACAAGCACCTCCAATTGAATGTTCGATATCAGTAATAACATCGGTGATGACAGATAGCAGTAGTGACGTCATTATAACTATAGATCCGTTTTCGCGGGAAAGTTTGAAAGGTTAGGTAAAACAGCATTTTTTCAAATATATTTTTTTTATATCTATCATATAATTTGAAGTATTATGAGTGGAATCGTTTAAGAAGGAAACAATATTACCGACTGGGGGATCTATATACAGGGTGGGCTGGGTTGATAACCCTGTTATTGCGCACAGTATGTAAAAAAGTTAACTACCCAAATTGTAGTAACAGTATGCTCCTTACTTGGAATATATTCTCATTACTCCGTAATTGTTTTCATATGTTGTTCTTATCCACTTACTGTTTCAGTTTTTTAACAGTTTATACAGGGTGGTCATGAACGCTAAATGAACAATTCCTCAAAGATTTAAATGGAACACCCTGCGCATTTTTACAAACTTCCCTACACGGATTTATCGAAAACCACTGATTAAAAGAAAAAACGCCGATACACTTCAAAATATTTGTCAAGGGGGACAACTTTTTAACCAAAAACCACTTCACTCCCTTCCACCCTCTGCCCCCTCAATGTCATCCCCTTGAAAATTTTAAATGACATATCGAGTAATAGCTTGTTTGAGAGGTCTTTTGAAGTCGTTTATTTTGAGGTATGATTTTTTAACCGGTGGTTTCGTTTTCAAGAAAAAAAGAAAAATCTTTATTTATCTTAATTTGTTCAGAAAACAAAAACACACGAAAAATATCACTTTTTATTTCAATAAGTGTTCAAAATGTTGCCCGTTATTGCCAAACAATGATATAGGCGATGTTCAAATTCCTGACGGACATATTCAGAAACATGTGGGATATATGTTAATGGCAGCTTTCGATGGCCCGTTGACGAAGTTCATCCAAACTTTCAGGTTGAGGAGTAAACACAATAGATTTCAAATGGCCCCATAGAAAAAAGTCTAATGGCGTCAAATCAGGAGATCTAGCAGGCCATTCTATAGGCCATCTTCGCCCTATCAGGGGGAGCGCCATTTTGCTGGAAATATATTTCAACCTCATCAAGTATAGGGTTTCCATTCTCTTTGATTTGGTTTTCAATGGTCTCAGTGATAAGCGAATTGATGGTATTTTCCAGCATATTCAAATAAATGTCTCCATTCAAATTTCCATTAATAAACGGTGGCCCAACACTTTGTTTCCTAAAATGCCTGCCCATACATTAATTTATTGGGGATACTGGGTATGCCCTTCTACAAAAGCATGGAGATTTTCATTGTTTCGATACCTGCAGTTATGCTTATTAGCAAGTCAATTTAGATAAAATGTACATTCATCACTGAAGCAAATATTCTTTACATGAATGGTATTATCATTTTAGCTGCAGTCATTTATTCACAAAACTCAAGTTGCCTATCCAAATCTTTTTCGGTTAACTCTTGCAATATTTTCAATTTAACTGGAGGAAATTTATGGACTTTTGTAACTGTGTGAACAGAGCCTAATGAAATACCCGTCGCAGCAACAATTTGGCGTAATGAAGTATTAGGATTTATTCCAAAATGACTCAAAATTTGAACTTGAGCGGCTTCATCCAAAACTCTTCGATGATCACGTTTTTTATTTGCAACATATCCAGTTTGAGTATATTTAGTAACAAGGTCCAAAACATACCTATGCGAAGTTATTTTCCCCGGATGTCTATATTAAACGTGACGGCAGTTTGCCGATCACATTGATTTTGGGTAGCATAAATTAGAATCATATCCACTCTTTAGGCTAGTGTGTAAACCATTTTGGAAGTAAAATCCGAATCAATAAATTAATTTTCACTAACCCAAGATTGTCACAAAGGTAACGGACAGCAAGTTAAAATCTTTCTTTAGCTTAGCAACAAATAACTAAACAGGTATAACAATAAATACAGTCCGCCCAGGATATCTGTGTTGAAGAAAAGAATGCGGAAAAAATTCGGGTTGTTATTTCATTGTTGCCAGGTCTAATCTTCCGAATTGCTGTGTATGTTTGTAGTTTCCGTTTTAGATTATAAACGAATTGTAGATTTGACAAACCCTAACGGATAACATTTTGAACACTTACTGAAATAAAAAGTGATATGTTCGTGTGTTTTTATTTTCTATCTGAACAAATTAAGATAAATAAAGATTTTTCTAATTTTCTCAAAAACGAATAGACTGATTTTAAAAAATCGAACGTCAAAATAAAGGACTTCGAAAGACCTTTGAAACAAGCTATTACTCGATACCCCTTGTCGTTTAAAATTTTTGAAGGAATGACCCTAGGGGGCCGAGGGTGAAAGGGGTGAAGTAGATTTTGGTTAAAAAGTTATCCTCCCTGACAAATATTTTGACGTGTCTCGGCGTTTTTTCTTTTGATCAGTGGTTTGAACACCCTGTATAAGGCTGTGATTCCATCTAATGAAAATTAGTCAGTTTCCCTGAAGTAACATATCACAAACAGTTGAATATTAATGCAATAATGGATGACAGGTGCAACATTGATCGTCGTAATTCACTTATGGTCAATTAATCTCAAGCAATAGACGCAGATAGTGCAGGCCCGTGTCGCATTATCGGCGTGTGCATAAGAAAGTTGTTTACAGAGGGGCATATGTGGACTCCTCAGAATACATACGGGAATCGGGCGAATGTTTAGGATTATGATACTGCTAAGTGCAATATTATGTGGTTATTATATATGCAGAATGGAACAATATGCGATATACCTAACCAAAACTAGAACAGCTTTGGAACGCTAGAATAGACCGTACCTCTGTGACCGTACCATATACCGGGTGTAACACAAGTTGAGGTATTTTTGAAAAACGTCAAGGCTTTAGTAACATTGAACGAGGATAGGAGTTAATTGTGACCTTGTAGTTGACCTGTAACCTAATCTGTAAAGTAATCTCAAGGTCACATTTTGTTTTCAAATGAAAATCATACTTTTTGACATCGGAAATCGAAAGAACGCAACATTCTCCGTCCGATTGTGGATTAAAATTTAAGTTGAAGAACCTCTTAAGGTCCAATCAAAATCAAATGTGTGAGGCTGAGACTAAAAGTTTAGCAGAATTATTAATGAAAAATATTGTTAAGGACAAGCCTCCAATAACTTTTAACAAAGGTTTTAATGGTGACCGATGATTAAATCTTGAACCTCACCTTCAAGGTCAACTACTTTTTAACTGGGTCCGGCAATGGATTGATTTAATTTCTAATATGCTCTCATGTACTTTTATGATCTTGGACGTGAGACTCAAGGTCAAATCCAAGAACCTATTCAAGTTTTACGTAAGCACTGCTTCTCTCATTTTTTATGACATGGAGTGGGGTCTGGAGTCTGGATGGTGATTACGTCAACAATATTATTATATTTTTTTTTTACTTTTTCGGATATTCTAAAAATTATTTTGATTTGAAGACAAATTAATCCTGTTCATGTATGCTTGAAAGCGAAACGCATTTTAAGGGTTTCCTCCAATAGGGATGTTGAATGGCGCGAAGAGAACGGTGTCAATATTCCAAAGTCATGCAAAAGTGGGCTACACACAACTTATAGAACCCGTATAAATATTTGTTTGAAAAATCGGTAGACCTAATAACACTGTGTTCTCCTGTCTCCCCTCCAGGCCCGGCGCCTCCAGTGTTGCCAGATCAAACGCTACGTTGAGAATTGCATCACGTAGTTTACAGACTCTCGAACGTGGCTCGAAATGTTACTTTTAAGCTAGCCAGCTCTCCACTCAAAAAGCTTAAAACGGAAAATCGCACACCAAACTCATTATTAGGACAGCCTTTCCGTTCGCTACAAGGATCGCCAGCTCTTATACTAATTCCATTCGGAGATAGGTACATAGAGCAAAAGCCCTACGAGAGAAGACTCCGCCGCTGATTGAGTGTTTGAAAGACCACGCAGCGTGTCTATTTGGTTTGCCTTTATTTAGTTTCGAAACCTCGAAGGCCGAACATTTTTACTGTCCAAATATTTGCGATGGGCTTAGCTTCAAAGGCGGACACGGTCAGGCACAAACAAATGCGAAGGCAGAGGATCCCCTTGAGAGTATGGCCGTTCGCCGCCCGATTGTCTTTTCTTTTTCCGATGGATACCACCGTGAGCGAACGCCCGTTTGGGAGCTTTGCACCCTACTGATAATTAATTTTTCCGCTTCTGTTTCCACAAACATAATTATTAGCTTAAGGATGGTTATTTGCTATGCCATAAAAAATAAAGTCAAGAAGCTTCGAACCGACGAAGGCGTCCAGGCACGAATCTAAAATTTTCTTTATAGGATAATGTGAATCTCATCTACAAAAAAATTACGTCAAGTAGATTGACTCTATATTTCTCTATATTTCCTAAGCGTTCGTTGGAGGTTTCAAAGAAAAGGGATGCAGCAGAAACATGGCGATGTGCCTGCCAGACAGACCCGCCTGACTTCGGCGTCCCATCCTAACCGTGTCAAACTTCGTACATCCAGAACTGGCCGATACGACCGCTCCTTTGTCCCGAGGGTGTCTAGATTGTGGAACAATCTACGGGAGGAAGCTTTTCCCAGTTCTACTAACCTTAGGCAGTTCAAAAATCGTATTAACAAAATTTCTTTGGGATCATCATAGCAGCCGCGGTGTTCCGGCATTTAGGCTTCTGCCTACGCGGCTGTTTCGATATAAAAAAAAAAAAAAAAAAATGGTTAGGTACGGTGAATTTTTGATCTCTGCATATCAAACTATATAAATACAGGGTGTCCGCAAAGTTGGGGTTTTCCTTTACACGACATGTAGATCTTGAAAACATAAGCAATTTTTCTTAGTACCATATACACCAATGTCTTAAAGGAACCGAGATAAAGGGCTCTGCAACATCAAAAATATCTGAATACCGTCCTGTAGCCGCGACATCCCCGAGTGGTACTAGGACACTAGCTCAACCCGACGACAGAACTGGGTGGGGGTCAGTGTGTCAGGTCAATATGCAACCTTCAACCGACGGTTACGGTCACGCGTGTAGAGGTAATCGAGTAGACGAGAATCCCTCAACAAGCACTAGAGACGTGGCTAGAGAAGTGCAAGTATCAAAAACTAAAGTGTGGCAAACGGTGCGTGAAGAGGGGCTGTATCCGTTTCACGTCCAACGTGTACAAGCCCTTCAACCTGACGATTTTCCAGCAAGAGTGCGGTTTTGTGAGTGGTTGTTGCATCAACATGACAATAATCCGGACTTTTTGAAGTGCATATTGGTGACAGACGAATCTACGTTCACGCGTAATGGGGTGAATAACTTTCGCAACACTCATGTTTGGTCAGTAGAAAATCCGCACGCTGTCCGTCGGGCACATTTTCAATAAACATTTTCGGTGAATGTTTGGGCTGGCATGGTGAACGGTATGCTCATTGGACCATTTATTCTCCCAAATCGATTGGACGGGATGCAATACCTAGGCTTTTTACGCAACATTTTGCCTTCCTTGTTTGCCTGCGTCTGCTCGGTAGCGCATCAGCTGATTTCATTTTCTGTTGGAGCGGTATGATTTCGGGCACAGATGTACTTAGCCCTTCTCGTCAACTGGAGAGTGAGTACTTTTTCCTTTATTTTTTTTTTACTTGGTCGCCCTCGTTTCACTACACATTACCTTTGTTATTTCAAGGGTAGTTGTTTCTGAATAGGAACACCCCAACTTTGCGGACACCCTGTATATCTGCATCTCATTTATGTCGGTTAGTCAATCTACTTGACGAAATATTCAGACAACCATCATAGGCGGAGTAACACCAAATTAAGGGTTAGACGAAAAGGATCATAAAATTGAGAAAAATACATGTATAGATATAAATCCAGTTAACTCTTCATTTACAAAAGCACTGCAGAACGCTAAAGTCCATATCCAAATATTGCTAAAATATATAATCATTTCTCCTGCAGTGGTGTGTCAGCGACCGCAAATTAGTTGGAGTTTGCTAACCATTCCAGTCAGCAGGGGCCTCCACGACGATGCAACATTGTACCGTGCACGCTACCCTACAAAAATGTTTCCAAAAACGATCTGAAACCTCTAAAACGCCAGAAAACCGAAGCTCCGTCACCACTACACCGATTTTCATAGACTACAAAATCGAAATAGTAATAGTAGTAACCTTGCGTGAAAATTTCATCAAAATTCCAGCGGTACTTCACGAGTTATAGGCGGTTATAAAATTAGCGGACAGATCGATAGATAGACCGTTGGAAATTAGTCGCAAAAAACATGATATCTCAATTTCGATGCTTTCCTATTTCACTTTTGGCATGGGAACTAAAAATCGCATACATTGTAGTATATCTTCTGGAATTAAACAATCACGCCTACAATAAATACTTTGGATAAATTTCCTGAAAATTTGCTATCTTATTGAAAATAGACCTACTCGTACATACCAAACCATAACACCCAACAAACCCATAAGTTTTTTGTTTATACACATATGATGTAAGACATATCAAGATATACCTGAAGGAATACACATATAATAGTTAAAATAAATAATAGTTTAAAAAACTTTAAAAAAAAGATTTTATAGCTGACCGGACTAAAAGGTAGAAAATATCTCTTAAATATAAAGAGTTTATATTACTGTAGTATATGGTCGAACAATCAATCATAATTAATGACCTCAAATTAAAATTATAATAAAATTCAAGTTATTAACAGAATAATTCAATTCAGATTAAAAAGCGTGATTGATTGTTCGACCATCTACTACTGTAATATAAACTCTTTGTAATTAAACATTATTTTCTAAGTTTTAACTCGGTTAGCTATAAAAGCATGTTTTTTAGTTACTTTTTTTACTATTATTTATTTTTCATTCTTTAGTTCGATTTATCAATTAGTTTTTTGTGGACATGTGATATTGAACTAACCTATACCTTTTGCAAGACAAAACGTGGAACATTGAGCAGCATTTATACGTACTTTTTTAACGCCCGGTTGCACCTGCCAAATTGGTTAGTTGGCCGATTTACCGGTACCAGGTGAGAAAGGTTAGGGATTAAAAGACCAACTTACCATACCATACATTCTGATGGCTGATTTTTATATATAATTTGTGAAAAATCATTATTATAAGGTAATATGCAGCAGTACCATAATTTCTGTCAGTCGCTTTAAACAAGATGTCCCTCTATGAATTGACCTCTCTGAAGAAGTTTTATATAAAAATTGAAGAATATAATATATATTTTTTCATGCTCTTTTTTTCTATGTACAATAAGGTTCTATCAAATATTTTTTTTTATTTTTTGAACGGACATACAAAAAATAAATCGCTTGAAATCTTATTTTATATTATACATTAGATTCTATAACTTTTGTATGAAACATTTTATTTCTAGACGTTCATACTAAAAAGTTTGAGTGCAGTTCCTGGCGGTGCTGGGTATCACCTAATTGTAACAAAAGTACTTGTATATACAGGGTGTTCATTTAAAAACTTCCCACCACGGATTTATCGAAAACCAATGATTAAAAAAACGCCGATACACGTCATAAGATTTGTCAGAAAACAAAAACACACGAACATATCACATTTTATTTCAATTTCAAAGTGTTTAAAATGTTGTGTTTACTCCCCAACCTGAAAGTTTGGATGAATTTCGACAAAGCATCATCGAAAGCTGCCATAGTATCCCACATGTTTTTGGAAATATCCGTCAGGGATTTGAACATCACCTATCTATATCATTGCTTGGCCATTAACGGGCAAAATTTTGAACACTTATTGAAATAAAAAGTGATTATTTCGTGTGTTCTTATTTCCTATCTGAACAAATTAAGATAAATAAAGATTTTTCTAATTTTCTTGAAAACGAATCGACCGATTTAAAAAAATCAAACATGAAAATAAAGTACTTCGAAAGACCATCCAAACAAGCTATTACTCGATACCCCTTGTCATTTAAAATTTTCAAGGGGATGACCCTGGAGGCAGACGGTGAAAGGGGGTAAAGTAGTTTTTAGTTAAAAAATTGACAAATCTTTTGACATGTCTCGGTGTTTTATCTTTTAATCCATGGTTTTCGATAAATCCGTGGTGAGAGGTTTTCAAATGGACACCCTGTATAAAAATCACTCATCCAAACTTAAGTTAGTCTTATTTTTACTTAACCCTTTTCACCTGGTACCAGCAAATGGGTCCTCTACCCAACTTAGCAGATACGTAGGCATTTAAATTACATATAAACGCTATTCAGTGTTCCGTGATTTGCCTTTTGAAAAATAAATAATGTCTGACAGCCTGGGATCTTGTATTAATATCTCAAGCGGAGAAGATATCAAAGATCGGTATTAGAAAGATGCGCTAAATTGGGATTACCTGCAAACCTACTAACCTGTCTCAAATACGTTTAATTCCTATTCAAATGTAGAGTTTTTGGCATAATGTTGGATATCATCTCAATCAAAAGGTACATGTTAAAAATGCTACATTTGGCTAGCACTACGTTACTATCGAGTTTGTTCAGGTTCGACTTCTTCTCTTTTAAAGTGTTGGGTTAAAAATATTCAATAAGTCGAAACTGTTCTTCCGACATGGTGAGCAGACGTCAGTTTGGGAGATTTAAACCGTGTTGTCAATTAATTTTTTCGCTTTCGATTCGACAAACACTTTTATCAAGAACGGGGGACGGGCATTTATCATGCCATGAAAAATAATGCCAAGAAGCTTCTTCTATTTGTAAAAGCGACCACGGGGCTCCAAACACGAAATCAAAATCTTTTTTTGTAATATAACAATAACCCAACGGTTTCAGTTTTTGACGATTCTCAGGGCAATGGGAAAAGATGCTTATTTCATAAAAATTTTATAAAATTATATCTAGATATGTGAATTTTATTACTCATGAGAGCCATTTTGCTGAACGCATTCATATACAACTTTATACTGAACTCCTTAAAAACGTTTTGTGAAAGTGCATCTCAATATAGTTATTAGTTTAAAAAAACATTGAGTTTTCACGTTTAAAGGATCTGCTAATTTTCAGAAACTTTATGGAGGGTTTGAAAATTGGGGCTTGGAGTTGTAGGAGGTGAACAGTTGTAAATGTTGCATCTGTGATATCAGTGAAAGACGTGTTTTTATTAAGAAGGCCCTGAATGTCACAAAGATTATCCATAGATCTACCATTAAAACAAAAATATGATTTATTTTTACCTAAATGAACATCCTTATAGTCAAGTTTCGCTTTATCATTTGCAAATTCGAAAGAAGGCGTGGAAAGTATAAAGTCAGTCTGCTTGATGCTTTTATTTTGATGAAAATAAGGGCTTAAAATGTAGCTTTCTTTTTTTTTAAAGAATTGGGAAATAAGAAAAACCAAAATATTTTCGTTATTTTTCTATCCACCTTTTTTAATGTACGCCACTGAACATGTAAACACTTCAAAGACCGTATACAAAGCATTCATTTATTTTCCTTCTACGGACCTCACGTAAGACGATGGTTGTTTTGATTTTCAAGTACGGTATGAGTTTTGAGTAGCACTCTTCTGTCGGTGAAGAGGTGCCTTTTATCGCCTTTCTTGTTGAGAAAAAAAGAGCCGATTATTTGTATTTGAAGCATTTGCTAGTTTTTATGCGTCTTTCAAACTCTCTGGTTCATTAACCGATAACGTTTCTACACCACTAGAACTATGGCAAATACATAGTGGTCTATGTCAAAGTTAACAAACACGTTAAATAATATAATGAGAATGAGCAATCTGCTAATTATCTTATTGGTGCTGAGTCATAATACGTAGTTGGTAGTGAGTGAACTACTTACTGTCTTCCTATGTGCATCAAATTAGTATAAAAAAATTGCGTCGAGTAGGTTGACTCTTCACTTCCCACGCAACGATGATCAAGTCAAGTCAAACAGGCCCATATAATTATTGCATAGGCATGCTTTCTCTGCCCTACCGCTAGTCTATCTGTCAACGTCGTCTTACCCAGATACCTGACGACACAACGCGTCAGACGTGGTAGCTCGACAGTAATACCAGAACACTTACCCGACCGGTACGCTCGCAGGTGATCCCAGAAAACAGAAGCAGTAACGCGTATCGAAAGAATTTCTCTCTTTTAGGAAAATAAGCATGGAAAGCTATGATGTGTGAACATACTTAAATTTAAAAATGAGATATGCCTTCCCCACCCCCCGACCTTGATCCTCTGAAATGGTAAAAAAACGTAGTGAGCGATTTTTATTCTTTACGTTTTTGGCCTTTTTCATCGCCGACACTGGACCAATTTTAAGAACCTGCAAAGCGTTTTCGTCCTTAGCATAGCTGTAACCTTGTGTAAAAATTTCATCAAAATCCGACCGGTACTTTCCAAGTTATAGTCGGGCCAAGGATTAGCGGAATTCCAAGTTTTGTCATTGAAGTCGTAATATAATCGCTTTTTATTTTAGCAAATATCTAAAACAGCTATCCATTATCCTTTTTTATTCATTGTTGTATGCAGGCATGAAAATAATGAACTCAGGTTGTATTATTTATTTCCATGATTTTTACAACATTCAGGTGGTACCTAGGCACCGCGATTACAGCAACTACAAAGTTGTAATTTGGACAAAAAAGTTAGCTGCATTTATTATTTTTCATGTGTAGTATTTCGCAAGTATTACGACTTCAATGACAAAACTTGGAATTATTCAGCTTTTATTAAAAAGAACCTACAAATGTTATACTATTTTGGAAAGAGCCAACTCCAAACCAAACCAAATGTAATAATTTGTTTTTTTTTAACATACTGTGTTAGTTTTCAATGAAATACATACTCGGTTGTCTCTACCATCTATCTATGGTAGCCCAGAAAAAAATCATAAGTTAGAAGTTGTTTATAGCCATAAAAGGCAAAAAATGAGCAAAAAGTGTAATATCTCGAAAAGAATAAAACTATTTCTAAGGTTATATTGATTTTATCTGATTGATCTGAAGCCAGTCTACCTCCTCTGTTACTCTGGCGGGTTAGTTCTGTATATTTGTATGATTTATTCTTGATCACATTGAACAGAAGCACGTTACATATCGATTTTTGTCGTCTAATTTGTGCCCAGACCGAATGTCTCAATTACCCATCATATTCACCCTCGCCCCTACCACAGTTATCATTTTAAATAAACATAACGCGGGGCAGTGACGTTAATAGAAATGAATCATGCCAGAAGGCAGGAGAACATCCGATAATCGTGGGATAGTCATGTGTATCTCTGCTTAACCTCGTTCGGGATGCGTGCCTTGTGCCTTGCCTTACAGCAGTTGCAACAGCAGGTTCGTTAGCGTCTCTGGGGAACCCCCTGCCCACCGCACACACACTTACATCAGCACGCGACTTCCCTCCAGAGACTCCACTACGTCCACATTCGGGACTCATCATAAGCACGACCGAGATGGAGATGGCATGATGTTGCTGTGCGGTTTGCTTGCGTATATGATAAATTGATGTTTGGATGGGGTGTAAAAAAATTAGATGAATTTGGGGCGTATATACTGGATAAGGGAACACTTTACCCAACAAGGATTCCATTGAGTACGACAGGCGGCTGGAGAACACAACCAAAGGATAAAAAAGTTTGCAATGGTTCCGTTGTGGATATAAGTTCAATACAGAATATTAACGGGATTATTATGTTATAACGTGCTGTGAGGGAAATTCAGGGATATAATTTATATATCGCGTCACCGAATCGCGTTTTCAAAAAACGACTTACAAGCGACTTTTCACTTTACACCTGTGTTTCGAGTAACAACCATACCAGATGTTACCAAACCTACGGCTAAGTGAGTTTACAATGGCAACTTAGCTGCTCATGATATTTATATATACATATATTTATAACAAAAAGTAGGAAAATAATGGGCAAAATCCGCAAAAAGGATGAAAGTGGATTCGAGCAGAAAATAGGATAGGTAACCCGACCGATACGTATTTCTGCTGGTTGGCTTCATCAGGCCCGAAATAAATGTACATATGCAACTACAAAAGTAGATATACATGTCCAAACATCCGGATACGGGTGTAACCTGTGGAAACGAAGATGGAGAAAGAAAAAATCGACACACGAAGTCCACAACAAGAACCAACCTACACATTGTAGTATAAAATGGCTAGAAGACCTCGATTTTTCAAGGAAACATCTAACCACAACCACGCGGCCGGTTATAGCCACTTGGTATGGTACTTCTAGCCCAAAGGATCTACAAAGAGAAAATGATCATGCGGAGAAAGGTATACAACAAAAAGTAGAAAAATAATGGGCATCTTCGTTTCCTCAGGCTACACCCGTATCCGGATCTGTGCTCATGTGTATTTACTTTTGTAGTTGCATATGTACATTCATTTCGGGCCTGATGAAGCCAAAAAGCAGAAATACGTATCGCTCGGGTTACCTATCCTATTTTCTGCTCGAATCCCCTTTCATCCTTTTTTCGGATTTTGCCCATTATTTTCCTACTTTTTGTTATATACCTTTCTCCCCATGATCATTTTCTCTTAGTAGATCCTTTGGGCTTGAAGTAGGTACCACAGCGAGAGGTCTTCTAACCCATATATATATATATATATATATATATATATATATAGTAATGGACAAAAGTATATAGACAAATTAATATTGTGCTGTATTTCTTTTTTAACTTGTTTTATTAATACACCAACCTGTATACAGAATTCATTGTAGCATAAATAATACATACATACATAAATAAATTCATTAGACTCCCTTCAATAAAAAATTAATTGAAAAAGACTGGAACTATGAAGAACAAAAATATATAGACAAAGCAAAACAATTATAGAAAAAGCAAAGTTGATTAAATAATAGAAAACCAACCATGTTTGTGTTAATATTTTGTAGCATAAAACCATTATTATCAACCACCACCTGGTATCGACTCGGCGTAGATTGTAGAAGTTTCTTGATATAATATTCTTCAATCTGTCTCCACTTTTGCTCTAAAGCGGCAAAAAGTTCATCCTTGTTTGAATAAATTTTATCTCGTATTTGCTTATCTAAGTATTCCCATAGATTTTCAATGGGGTTTATATCGGGAGACTGTGAAGGCCATTTGAGAACTGGTATTTTTTCATTCAGAAAGAATTTATTTGCCAGATTTGAAGTGTGCTTCGGGTCACTATCTTGCTGGAAGATTGATCTTAAGGGCATATTGTCTTCTATATAGGGTAACATGACAAACCCCGAAAAGCACCCCAAACCATAACAGACCCGCCTCCATGTTTGACAATGAGCAAAGTGTACTTGGGGCTCAACCTTTGTCCACTAGGACGTTTAACGTAATGAACACCGTCTGATCCAAACATATTGAACTTGGATTCGTCACTGAAACATACCCTCCCTCTTCCAGTCACAGATGCTCCAATCAAGATGCAACCGTGCAAATTGTAATCGGACCTTACGGTTTTTCCTCGAGATTAGCGGCTTCTTACTCGGGCGACGTGCAAATAACTTCAAAACATTTAATCTTCTACTTATAGTTTTCGTAGAAACACTGACAATTTCTTTTGTCTCGATTTCGGCTTTTATTTGTCTTGGGGTTTTAAACGGATCTTTGGACGAAATTACTTTTATTAATCTAACTGATCTATCATTTAGCTTTCTAGGCCGACCACTTCTCTTAGAGGCTTCCAAGATACCTTTTTGTTTATATTTGTTCAATATTGCCCAAACTGCTTTACGCTTCAGCCTCAAATTTTTGGCAATGTCGACTTGACATTGACCATCTTTGTATAACTCAATGATCTTAGTTTTCACATCGAAATAAATTTCTGGACCACGTGGCACGGTCTTAAAATAACTCAACTTAATCCACAACACTTGATGAACACAAACTAATCCTCTTCTGACACGAAACTGTACTAAACTAATGTTGAAAAGAATTTGTCTACATATTTTTGTCCCTCATAAAAAAGTGCTTACATTCAGACTTGTATTGTGTTTATTGCAGATAATGTAAAAACAAGGAATTTTGTTTTTCTACTAATAACGCATTTGTTTATGGAGCAATGAAGTATGAATTCGTTTTATAAAGGTATTTAGGTAAATATTCATATTTGTCTATATACTTTGTCCATTACTATATATATATACAGGGTTGAAGTTGAATCATCAATTTTCAGATAATGATTGTAGAAGGAAGATAAACCAAAATATGTGTGTAAAAATAAAAAAAAAAATGTTACCTTGTTTTATAAAGTATCCTCCCGACAAGTAATTCAGTGCGGACCTGTATTTGATCGCGCGGTCTTGGAGCACCGGCATTCCCTCCCCTGTGAGGTCTTAAGTCACCTGATTCACGAGCCCTTTGTACTACATTAACAAAGGCACGAGGGGTTGGTTGCACTCGATTGGGAAACCGATCCGCATAAATCCGTGATGCCGCGGCAACATTTTGTAAAGACTGGAATGATTTAAAATTTGGTATGTGGATTTACCCAAAGTACTGTCCACATTCAAAAGTATTCACTTAAAATAAACGTGCACCGGTAGCGTCGATACAGGAAATTAGTGGCATTATTTTTCCAAATTAAAATAGAACACCACTGTTTTTTTTTTTTCGAAACGCGCAACTTTTTGAATTTTACCTCTAATTTGCTACAAATAATTACTCTTGTGTTTTTTCCTAGAGCGCATTTTTTTCGTGAAAATAAAAAATAAAAATCAGATAATCAAAGCTTTATATCAATATATATTCAAAAAGACCACCATTCTGACGGATCCAAATGGGCATCTTTTTAATAAACATATTTCCGCAAAATTTGATGAAACGTATTACCTATTCTTTCTTGTAACTGATCAACAGTATTAATTTGTTCAGCATACACTAGTTGTTTAAAAGCGCCCCACCGAATGAAGACAAGATAAAAGCTACTCTCAAAACCTGTAAGTTTCACATAGCTATTTAATTTTAGTTTAGCTTAGTAATAAAAGAAGTACGTCAGCTTGAAATTCCAAAGTTTTATAACATCAGATTTCTTATTTGCCTAATCGCCAGTCTATTTGACATTGTCACGAAATATCTAGATAGCCTGACCACCAAAAACCGTGAAAAGACCATTCTACTTAGTATAAATTTAACATTTTATAAATATTTCATGGCAGCTTGGCAACACCGCCGCACATAGATCGCTTAATAGTCCAAGAGCCGACAGCAAAGTTTTACCTATATCGCGTACTTATATGATACGATAAAAACTAGTCGCATCTTACATATTTTGATGCTAAACAGCAAACTCGGCAAGTTTCCTGTTTAGTATCAAAATACGCAAGATGCGACTAGTTTTTATCGTATCATATTAGTGAGCGATGGTGTTACAAAAAATTTACGATCGGCTTCCTTTCTACAATTCAGATGACTCCCAAGGTCAATCAGTCCGACCGACGGATTATAAAGGCATTCCACGAAGTGTCTTCTCTTTATATAACTACTTCTTGGTATAAAAATAGTCACTATTGTTTTATTCCCTGATTATATTTAAACAATTGTGTTGGTACTTAGCTGAAAAGCACAAACCACTACGCAAAGTAGCAACACGTCAATTTTTATTTCCATAATCATCCGTACATAGTAATCCGGTCTAAAAACAATAAAGCATCAGCGCACGTAGGCTACTATGCGGGGGCAGAAAGTGCCGGACATAATCCACGGCCAACGTTGATGATGCTTCCGGGATTAGCGAGGCGAGAAACGATGGTCAGTCAGGATTATCGGGACTCTCTCCTTTGAGCTTTGTGCATAGTTTATCAAAGGCCACTTCGCTGGCTCTCGCTTTCGGACTATCGGCTAATTGTGATTACTCGCTGCTCGCTGTTTTGGGCCCTCTGCAGTTTTGATCCGGTGGTGATATGCAGCTCGGAAACTGTGCAAGACAAGATATAATAATACAGAAATATACTAGTAGACGATATTTAAATGTACATACAGGTATAGCAAATAACAGAATCAGTAAGGATGGTAAAAAATTGCAATTAAATCACTAGACTAAACGATAAATGAAACAAGAACAAAAAAGACGTCATGACCATAAGCAGATAAAAAGGAATATAGAAAAAACCTTAGTTATAGGGTATTCGAGATAATACTTTTATTGTAAGAAAAATAACGTCCTAAATATCATATTTTTGAGATAACAAGGAGGAAGAGGGCTTACTTTATTAATACAACTAACACCTTTCGAAATGGATATGTTAAGCTATATTTATGTAAGAAAGGAATGCTTAGATTTTGATGCAATTTAAAGACCAGGTTACTACTATGCCGAATACAAAAAAGACTTATAGGTAGGTTTTGGAAATCGGTCTAGTATCAACGGAGATATTAGCGGAAGACTAAAAATGTCTAACGACCCTTTGATTCAACTTCGAGAAGAGAAAAAAGTCACAAGGACTCAAGTCAGGCGAATAAGGAGACTGAGGAACCACGGGAATGTTTTTAATGACCAAAAACTCGTTTATTGACATTGCTGTGTGGCAACGCGCATTATCGTGATGCGACACCCAGTTGTTCTTGGTCTGATGAACGGTGGTGTGAGTCAAATTTAACTCTTCCATGATTATTCTGATCTGAACCGACGATCTGAATGCACAAGATCCCAGATTCTGTTCATATTTCCAACGGTTCT
The DNA here is from genome assembly GCA_963669975.1 of Acanthoscelides obtectus. Classification (NCBI taxonomy): domain Eukaryota; kingdom Metazoa; phylum Arthropoda; class Insecta; order Coleoptera; family Chrysomelidae; genus Acanthoscelides; species Acanthoscelides obtectus. Next base: position 85,078,594 of record CAVLJG010000006.1, on the reverse strand, counting down.
TGAAGGAAAAGACCTTCCGGTTCGTCGTTCATCTTCAATCGACTCTCTTCCTTCTGAAAATGTATAGCAATTTCCGTTGCACTAGGAAAAACTGTTAAAAAAAATCTCTACGTACAACCAAATGACTCTAGAGACTATAAAACTTTAAATGTAAATATTTCGAAAACGGTAAATCATAGAGAGATTTTTAAAGCATACCTTTTTTAAACAAACATGATTGCACAATGTATATTTTTAATAAAAAAGTAAATTATAATAAGCGTAAATAATCCGCAGTTTAAAAAACAGAAAATGTTGCTGGTGGCGCCCTCTATAAGATAATTGGAAAAAAGGTCAATTTTTAGATTTGCCGAAAAAAACCGCATATGCCACGTTAAATTAAAAACGAACAATAAATGCTAAACTTATAGCCAACATCAAAAAAACTACAATAAGTTTATCTTGGTTGCCTTTGACTTTCGGACTAAGAAAATTTAACTCAATCTCAATATTCCTTTGGAAGAAATCTGCTGCGGTAGCTGGTATGTGGAACAAATGACTATCTGATAATTTCCAGGACTACCTAGGAAATTCTGCTTTTTGAAATAACTAAGGTTGGCAATGTCAATGTAAGACTCATTATATATTTTTTTAATCAGAATTAAAAACTCTATTCATCTGTGACAAAATCCAATATGGCATCCATAAGCACAAATAAAGTTGTTACTAGAGGACGAAACGTCAGATTGAAATTCTAATTATGTCATCTTGTAGAGGAGAAAAAGTTGTAACATTAATGTGCAATTTATTTTAAAATTCCACCACAAATGAAGTCAGGGAAAAAATAAAGCGATTTTGGAAAAAATCTGTTTTTTCTATCTCCGAAAGTACTTTCTATTTCGAAACTTTCTAAGGGGCATTTTGTTGATTACCAGAATATCAACTTTGCTCCTATTTAAACGACTTCGTATCTCTTACAGTTTACAAGATCCCAACGGTGAGAGTCGAATTTGAAACACCCTGTATATTGATATTATAATGTTCCAAATTGGAAGAGTCCCATAGCCCACTGTACGCTACAGTCGGGTAGTAATTTTTTGTATCTCTAACTTAATCAGCTTGTGAGGGTGTAGAAATTGAATAATAAATAGTGTGATTTAATGTATAATCAATTAAAAATCATTCCTCTTCTATTCCAGACTCGGGCAGCGAAAGCGGCTCGCACAAAGGCGGTTCCGGTTCTGCTGGATCCGGTGGCGGAGGCGGCGTCTTGCGCAAATCGGGGGGCGGTACGCACGGCGGAGGCGGTACCGCAGGCAGTGACGGCAAACCGACGCGCGTGCGCACCGTCCTCAACGAGAAACAATTGCACACGCTGAGAACCTGCTACGCGGCCAACCCAAGGCCGGACGCGCTAATGAAGGAACAACTGGTCGAGATGACCGGTCTGTCGCCCAGAGTGATCAGAGTGTGGTTCCAGAACAAGCGGTGCAAAGATAAGAAAAAGACGATACTGATGAAGCAGCAGATGCAACAGGAAAAGGTTGGTGATCTTTGGAGATTACATTTTCCTTTTGAGTAATATAAGTCAGATCACGGTCGGAGAAAATACGATTTTGGAAGGGTCAAAAATATACTTCTTCAATCTGGCCCAGAGTGCGACATGTTGTCTAAGGAAATAAAATAATGAGAATCTGATGAAGAAACTCTATTTTTTAATTCTAATCTTGCGTGAATCCAGTGTAGATCATTTCCATAATATTTCGTATTTCACTGACAAATCTTTATTTTACGTTTCAAAAATATAATCCTTATATGATACTTTTTGGTCAAAATCTTCATCAAAACAAATTCAGATGCGCCTTATCATCATTTACATACATTCATTTATCTACCAGCTACCTTTTCTATATAAATTGAAAATCAAAATATCTAAAAGCTTATATATATTACCCGAGTTAAATTATGCTCCTGTATAAATTTCATATAAAATGATGGATAATTTTATTGAATGTATGTAATTATTTAGATAAGCTTGGACGTTTTAAAGGATATGGTTTCGAATCATTAGAGGATGCAGTTGCATATAACATATCCATGTAATCAGGTCCAATGTACGTACAATATACATTTAAATAATTATTATTCATTACTGAATCGACCTACCTGGCTTCATTATGCAACTTTCAAAGCTATATAGGTTGTATAGAAACCATAGTACTATAACTCGAGAGATATGCTCACTTCACGATCGAATTCAGTATGCCTTTACGCATGACGTCACTCGGTGACAAAAGTTCCGCTTGTCGGTTCGAAATGCTTTGTATTAGGATCGTTTGCTTTTCAATATTTGGAATATTTGCCTAACATTTTTGATGTTTCTCCAATACCATTTAATGAACAGAATAGACAGAAAACATTAGGTACCTTTGTGAAGTTATTACTTTTGAAAAACCAGCATTAGACAAGTTGAAAAGTTTCAAATAACTTGAGACTTAATCATTGAAAATGCTTTGCCTATTAAATTTTTTATTAGTTCCATATGAAGGGACTTACTTTTTTATTGAAGTAGGTAAATTGGTTTCAAATTAATAATACCTTTGTTTATCAGTGGAGTATATTAATTTCTTATATTAACTTTTTCTACAGAAAAAGAATGGAGAATAAGATGACAACTTGATAATGTTTTTATAAAATGTTGTGCAAATCGTTTTCTAATATTTGTTATGGGTTAATTAATGATAGTATTTTGTATTGGTGAACAATTTTATTGGATTTAACACTTTTCATCATTTCCTCTTCCCAATTATAGATTTTTCTTTTATACAGGGTCGCCAATGTATAACTTACTGATTTAAATTTCGCGCCATTTTTGATGCACGCATTTCAGTAGGTGGCGCCGTAGTAGTTGTTTAAAGCACATATGTCCAATTTATCATGGAGCGCTACATGATCCCACAACGTGTCCGTATTGTTAAGACGTTTTACTTGAATAATAAGTCGATTGTTGCAACGATTCGGAAGTTACGACAAGATTTCGGTCGAAATAATGTACTCAGTGTCAACACAAGGTCGGGCTGTGTTCGAACTGTTCGTACCCAGGAAAATATCGAAAGCATCATCAATATCATTATAAATAGTGACCGCATTGTATGTAAAAGACTTCATAAATGTTGTTAAGCGAAATTTCGGAAGAGACAGTTTATTAATATATCTGATAATCAAATCATGCAAATCACGCCTAAAAACTAATTTTCTGCCTAAAAAAAAAAGGAGGAAATGAGGCTAGTAATAGCCGGTGAACTATGACAGATGTATAGTATCTATAGATATTTTCTATTTTCAACTAACTCAATTCATTTATTTTGCTTGAAACTCGATCATATTTCCTGAGCTTAAAAACAAATCTTGAACAATTCTGAATTTTTTGCAGCCTGTACTTTAAAACTTGCGTAAGAAATGGGTAATAAAGCGTGACAGCATGATTCAGACTAGGATATGCCAAGTACTCACAAAGCATTTTTCGCAATCTAAAATTTAATATTTCTCCATTTCGATAGAGGAGCCTAAGTACAAGATACGTCTTTTTGACTAAAAGTGAAACATACTCATCAAACCTGAGCTTACAGTCAAAAATTATACCTCAGTTCTTTACACTTTTGGAGAGAGCAAAACTCCTTCCGTCAATTTTCAGTTCCATTGATTGCGTAAAAATTTCCTGGTTAGGTGGAGAAAATACAATGACTTGACATTTATCGGAATTTAGTTTTAAATTGTGCCTCAAAGAGTACTTGTGTATTTCTTGTAAGTCCTGGTTAATGTAAGCAGATGCTATATCAACTTCGGATCAAAAGATAAAAATAATTGAGTGTCATCAGCGTACCCTTGAATATTACAACTATTGACAGCTTTGAATATATCTGAAGTATATATAAGTAATGAAAAGTAAAGGTACGAGAATGGAACCTTGTGGAACTCCATAGGTCACAAGTTGAAAATCAGAATAAGAAGTGTTATCCACTACAACACACTGGTACCTATGATGTAGATAAGAATCAAAAAGATTATTTGAAGCACACCAGATAACAAACTAACGAAACATATCAAATTATGTCCTAAAGCGCCATATAAAACTAAACGTTTGTCACCCGTCTCTGGAGAATGTCGTCACCCAGTGACGTCACGCGTTTGAAACAGATAAACAGATCGAATGTGCTCGGGTTTATCTTCTCGAGTATCATAGTATACATTCGCTTATCAAAATTCATCGAGGTCTCCAAATTATCTGAGAAATCGAAGGATTGTTAAGATCCCTGAGACCTGGATTGGAATTTCCAATAGTTCCTGGAATATTCTCTTCAGAACTCAAAAAGTATGGAGGCCAGAAGCCAAAATTATGTATCGGAATGGGGGTATAATAGCCCCACAACGCGTTTTCCTTTGTGTGGCTGGTTGTCCTTAGAGAACACTGTAAAGCAAAAAGATAATTTATAATAACCCTAAGAAATTGTAGAGCCAAAAATCTCCCGCCTTAAATAGGCTCAACCAATATTTGGACCTTTATCTCAATACCGACCGGTTTAGCAGTGACCAAAGTCAAGATTGTCCTTGATCCTGTCCTGTTGATCATATTTTCAAAGAAGACTTGATTCTGTATGCACGCTTCTGTGTTAGTCTAGATTCTGTTTTTTTTTTGTAGCCCCTGAGTCCGTTTAAAATCAAAAGTCCTGCGAGGGTATCTCGCGTTTATTTTCTTTGCATTCGCGCGTTCAAATATTCGCAGTAGACTTGCCTACGTCTTACGGTCTCATGCCTTCCCGTATAGTCTAGGGAACCCCGTGAATTGACGACACTCGGGCGTTGAAAGTGAAGTCCATGGTGGAGATGGCGAAAAGATCTTGGTAAGCCTTTCCGCCTCAGCTTTTGAGTCGGTTACAATCGTTCCATCTTGGCACGTAAGCGCCAGAAAGCTACCCTTTGAGAATCTGCTTGTCCAGCAACCAGAAAGACCGCCTGCCATTGCGTTGCGACATTATCCTGTGCCTAATTTTCACATCTTGATGGTCTTTGGCCTTGCGACCCGCTTCGTTGTATTTGTTTCTGGACTCGACATCGACTTGTCTGTTCTCTCACCGTATGAGGGATGTATTCCTTCATCCCATCATGGATAATTTCCGTTATTGACGAACAGACAGCCGACGCACCCGAGGCAGCTAAGCAAACATCTCTCCAAGAAAAGTTAGGGAAAGGCTCTAAAGCCCTTCTCAGTCAGCATGCCCGTAATCCCAAACTATGCGGCCTGGGCGAGTTTCTGCTGCCACAACTGGTGCTGACTGAAACCTGACCTTTCCAACACCGTGGTCTGAGTAACCCAGGGGAGAGCAGTGCGATAAGCGACTGGATCCGTGGCCAGGAAGAGATCCAGCATACTGCTGGCGTCTGACGAAATGCAAGGGAAATAGAAGGGCTCGTCACCAGCTGGGCCACTCCTTGAGTAAAGGCCAGCTCTTCAACAGCAAGACTTGCTGTATCGGTCTTGCTTGAGCCTAACTAGAGCTCGTTATGGGCATTGGAATCACTAAGGAGAACTAGATACCTCTGAAGCAGTGAAATTGATGTCCAAGAAGTCAAGGTTACCCCAGGGTCCGAAGGAGAGCGATAGAAGCAGAAAATAAATTCAGTTATGGTCTGGAGATGAGGTGAAGTCACAGAATGTTCTTCCGGCCTATTTCCAAAGAAACATCTCTGAAGCAGGAAGAACTGCTGCGCTCAAAACTCACAACTCCCCCGTTCTTCTTCACATTGAAGTGATTCACCTGGTAGTTTGGAAGCTAGATGGTTAGTTTGTTCCAAGAAAAGCATGGCGAGACACTTAGACTAGACCAGATAGTGGTGAACAGCATCAGTGATGCTGTTGATCCCGCAGATGTTCATAAAGAAGATTTTATCATCGATGTTGGTCCCTCAAATCCACCCTCCATACAGTCATTCCAACAGTGAAACGAGCTTACTTCAGGAATTCTTGTATTCGAGGGATCCATCATCATTTTTTCTTAAGAAGGAGAAGGGAAAAAAGAAGAAAACTGACCTCGGCCCGTATCGTCAGTCTTTCCTACAATTGCAGGACGCCTTTATGGCCTCCTTGATTGGCATTGTTTTCCACTTTTCCGTGTCAACGCTCTATTTTGAGGTTATGTCACAAATATCTATTTGCATCAAATTGTGCATGCTTTTGAGTTGCATCAAGTTTCATCAACCTGAAATTGCCTACAATTTAAAAAGAAAACATATCTTCACAATAGGAGAGCGCTGACGCTGACACAGAACAGGTGCATTCTAGAAATTTTTGAAGGAGAGAACGGAGTACGACAATCAAGGAGGCCATAAAGGCGTCCTACAATTGTAGGAACGACTGACGATACGGGCCTAAAAAGCTTAGTCGTGGATACATGCGGATATATGGGAAAAGCTAGAAGAATGTTAGAATATCAAATTTCTCCCTGGAACCTCACGCCGATAAGATTGCCAAGTTCTGAAGGGAGGATGATCGGAATTTATAGTGGTTACAGAGCACCAAGCAATTATTTGCAGTGCTGCCTTTTCTGTGTGGGGGATTCTGGGCATACAGGAAGCTCGAGAACTGCGGCTGAAGGGGCCGCAGGCCAGAGCCAAATCTAGGGCCCTGCTTTGCCGTTGGGAAAAATTTGAGGGGAAGGGGCACTCCATTTTTTTGTAATGTTTCATATTTGTTGAATTGGAGTCCTCCATCAAGCCGGTACTCTTAGGACACGTGCCCATAGTATAGAGACGGAATAATTCAGGTATTTGGTTCATACTTGAAAGCACCTAAGACCTAAATAACAATACCAGTAAACAAAACATTAAATACAGTAGCATGGGTAGCAAACCAAAGCATGTTAGGAATGCTCATAGGTAACCATCCATCCATAAACCATAGGTTGGCTGTCAAGCCCAAGCCAGACTCCAGACAATTTTATCAAAATCCGGCATGGTGAGTCTATCGTCATCGGTCTGGCGTGCCCGTGCAGTGGGTCTGTTATCGATTCTAGCGGCAGCGGGTTGCATCAATCTCTGTCAGCAGCCAATCGCTGCGTCCCAGGGGGCGTGCCGTCAGCGTTGTGCGCCCCTCCCTCGGTCTGCTCCGCCACTGATCGGACGGTCTCGGCGTCACGTGTCCTCAGGGTACACGCATCGATCTAGCGGTGTCTCGGCAGCCCATTGGCGCTCCGCTTTCAATCTGTTTTTTTACGCTCTCCGGAAGGGAGACGATGACGATCCGACTGAGAACGAACGGGTTCCGATTCAAAAGTTGTCGGCCGACTCCGTGCGCCTATGCATAGACGTGCAGAAGGAAATCTTGTTGGATTTGTGAACAAAGAACACGAATATTTTATCTCTTGTCTTACCAGCATCAATAATTTGCCGTGGGCATACGGAATAGGCCCAGAGCCCTCAGTTTCTGGAACGGCCCAGGGCGCCAGAAGTCCTCCAGTTTTGAAAAAACAACCGGTTTGAGACTGTACCTAAGGTCCCTGAAAAGGATGTAGCCTGTAGGACATTTTCTGTTATTAGGGCATCCTCAGGACATAAAGAGTCTGGGTGTTCTGCGAGATAGGCTCAAGACATAAAGAGTGGTCCTCAGAGGTACGTGAGCTACCTGCCTGTATAGAAAGTCCCCTTGAAATGTTTGATGTAGTTGTCGGATAGGTTCGTAATCTTCCTGAACGACCAGTGCGTTCATCTCTCCTCAGTCAGCGATATATCGGGATACCAGCAATGCATTGGTTGACACTCCTGAGCATTGCCTGTCTGTATTTCTTTTTCCTCAAGGCCTTGTAATAGGTATGGGTCCATAAGTAAAATGAGCTACCCTTGACGAAATCCTACGCCCCTCAAAGATTCCCCAGCCAAAAAAGTGCTCTACTATGCCATCAACAATTGTGCGCCACCGCTCAATTTTACCGTAGGGGCCGTGACCTCCCTCCCTCACCTTGAGAAACTGGATGCTCTCTAAAATTTCAAAATTTGACCATGCTTTCTTTGTTTGGGAATTTGATATCTCCTCCCTCCTGAAAAAATTGCTACTTCACGCTTGGCGGCTAAAACACTTCCAAAATACTTGTCCTAAAAGTTTTGCCACAAAATACCATATAAGTATATCAGATTTGTTTAATGAAGAAATTTATTTAAACACTAACTAGTTTACAGAAACTTTCTTCGAATGTCTCTCATGAGGTCCTGGACGGAATTCAGATCAATTTCTTTCGGTTTTTCGTAAATTCGCCGTCTTAACTGTTCCTCATCTTGGGCTTCCCAGCCTCCATGATGAGCATTCCTAGACAGTAAAGCTCAAAAGTCCTCTATTAGGCTAGCCTGCGGCAAGTTTGGATGATTATCGTTTTTGGGAACAAAAAGAATGTTGTGTTGTCAAAGCTAGTTTTGGGTATTTCTTGAGTAGTCGCATGATTCTAGGACTGGCCAAAACATGATATTGTCATTAGCATGATGTTCGTAGACAAACTGAAGCAATTTGGAAAGGCAGTTATCAATATAGCTGTGACTATCCAAAGCTTCACCCCTCACTCTTCCCGCAAAAGGTTGGAATACATCCCTGTTAGAAATTGCACAGACAAAGATTTTATTTGCAAATTTTGCTTTATGTTTGTATCTAACATTGTCAGGGCATTACTATGCATTGTCTGTATCTCTTCATTTCAGAATTACTCAAAGTGAAATACTTTTCGTCATTTAAAGTATTGTTTTTTCCATTGGCAAAGTGTACCCGCCTGAGTTGAAGACAGCATCTTGGTATACGAAGGAATTGCGCTTGAGAATATTTGGGGCACTTAAGTCTTCTTCGATATTTAAGACCATTCCTCCTCAATCCCAACGATAACGTACTCTTAGAAGATCTCTCCGGTATTGTTCGATAACTGGTTCTACGTGAAATGTTTTCATCCTGGAATATTCGGCAGATTTCAGTTTTGGGTACCTGCTCAACCAACTTGAAGATACTTTTTCTTATTTCTAATTTATACGAAATCTTAAAGCGAAAAGTTCAAAATAAATAAATGTCAACTACCAGTACCTGATGTAAGTAAAAGAACTTTTGTTTCCAAATGCAACTTGGTATTATTTTGTGATTATTAAAATTAAAGCCAATGAATTTTGTGCCAAAAATTTTAGGAAATACTTACGTTATACAAAAACTTCCTTCGTGCCGATGTCTAATGAACCCCTCATGAAAAAAAATGCTGCGGGCATATGCTCATGTCAATTCCGTTTAACGAAAATTAAATCCAAAATATATAACTATAGATATAGGATCCTCCCTCTTGTTGCTGATTTCCTACTGCCGATAATTTCAAATTATGCATAACTTTAATATTTGTATAGATAGTCAATTACTAAATTGGAAATGCGACGTACGCCACTGATCTTGTTATTGCTGTGTACGGTAAGACCTGTACACACGTAGACAATGGAATACGAATACTGCATTAGCTTGTGTTGCCTAACCGAAAAGATGAAATCGGTACCTAGACATTCGTTGAAATTCGGTAGATACAATGAGAAAATCGCTAGTAGAAAAAAATCAGGGCCGTCACAAGATCAGGGGTGGATCAAGGGAATTTGTGTTATGCTGCTCCCTCTATGAAAATTTATATTTTTGTATTGGGCGCGCATACACAACACATGTTTTTTGAGGGAATCTGTTTCTGAACAAATATTAAGTTCTTTATTTACTATAACTTGTACAATAAGCATACTGATCGCTTTTCAAACTCCTTTGCAACTATTATTGAAACTTCTTTTGCCATTCTTGTTCATAAGATTCTGAATATTTTTCTGTTTTAGGGCCGTATCGTCAATCGTTCCTACAAATGTAGGACGCCTTTATGGCCTCCTTGACTTACATAGCTTTTCCTGTCCTTCATAAAGGCTGGGGTATTTCTAGATTTCTACTGTTCCGTGTCAGCGGCAGCGCTCTCCTATTGTGAGGTTATGTTTTTTTTTTAATTGTAGACAATTTCAGGCCGACATAACAAATGATATAAATCAAAAGCATGAACAATTTGATGCAAAGATATATATATATATATATATATATATATATATATATATATATATATATATTTGTAACATAACCTCAAATTGGAGCACCGACACCGAATAGTAGAAAACTATGAAAATCAAGCAGGCCATAAAGGCGTCCTACAATTGTAGGAACCACTGACGATATGGCCCACCGGTAATGACGGTGATTTACCAGTCTGTACCTGTACGAACATAAAGAAATATAGGGACAGCGGAATAAGGGATCTGCCTACATACAGTGCAACCCGCTTATAATGGACTCGGCGGGACTGTGACAAATAGTCTATTATAGGCGCATGACCACCATGTTAAAAGAAACACTTTTTTAATGAAAAAGTCAGCAGAAATAACATATTAAGAGCTTAAAATGTGTTCAACATGTGTTACATAAATAAAGATACATACAAAAAAGTTATACGTAACATTGAAATATGCATTTTTTTCAGAATCTGATACACATATCACAGCCATACGTACTGTGTATGTATGTGTAAAAACCGTAAATTATTTGGTAGAAAAACTAGTAATTTTCATTTGAACAGATTGTTTTTTTTGTACTTATAATTTGTGTAAGTGTGGCTGTACTGTCTTCTTGCTAAAAATAACATTGCTACTTTTTCACGCAGTCTAATGCCTCCTTAGTTGTGACTGGAAGCTCGTCTTCGTCGTTGTTTTCTAGTTCGTCTACCTGTTCGTTATCAACGGATCCTTCATTAACCAAATTCGAGTCTGAGAATACCTGTGTTGCTATTAAATTATTGTCAACATTTACATACTCATTAAATTTGTCTATATTCAGTAAACTATTAATTTTCAGTAAATCACTCAATGGAATTTCATCTTCTGGATTAACATCGTTGACTATTTCGGTTATGTTTTTCACTAAACTAGCATGGCGAAAACAATTACGAATCGTTTCTGGAGTAACCAATTCCCATGCAATAGTTCCATAATTTTCATCAACATATGTTTCCGATACTTACATTTGTTTAAGACTCCAAATGACACCCTGGTCCATTGGTTGCAGAACTGATGTCACATTGGGTGGAAAAAATTGAAGATTGATGTTAAGTGAAATATTTGGATGAGCAGTTATCGGCCAAGAGCAAAATTTTACGATTTTTCATAAGGCGTTCAGCGTCCCACTTTTTAACATTCTTCAAAAATTGATGAAGTCATCCAAGCTTTATTATTTCCAACATAATCGACGGGAATTGTTTTATTATTTTTGAAACACATGGGATTCTTAAATTTCCCTGAAATAAAAAAAGTCATACATTCTTTGCAGCACTGCTATTGAATATCAAAAAAATTAGGACATGAATTTCTATTTATTCACTTACCTATTATCAATAGTTTCCGTTTTTCAGTACCAGAAGCATTAGCACAAATCATAACAGTTATTCGCTCTTTTGATAGTTTCCCTCCATTTCCAGTTTTATCTGGTAGCATTCTATAAAATATCCCGGTTTCATTTGCATTGAATTTGTTATCATCTGAATAATCCCTGCATATTACGGGCCAAATTTGGAAAATCCAGTCATTGGTAACGTTCTTGTTAACTGAAGCTGACTCACCACACATTTTTCCAAAAACAATGTTATGTCTTTTCTTAAACCTGTCTAGCCAACCAGAACTACATTTGAAGTAATCTCCAATCAATTTCCCAAATTCTCCAGCCTTTGTTTGTAGCATAGGTCCTCTTATTGGAAAATTATAAGCACGCTTTTGTTGAAACCATTTAAACAGCATATCATCGACTTGGGGATGCAGGGATAGCCGCATTTTTTCTTTTGACTATTTGATTTAAAGTCATTTTTAATTTTTGTCACGGTTTTTCCAAATATTTGACAAGGTGGATTTTTTTATAGCTATACGAGCACATATATCAGCTTGAGATGAACCCTGCTCAAGCTCACTAATTATTGTGAACTTTTCGTGTAAAGTGAATGCACGTTTCGCACTTTTCGACATGTTTATAACTCTAATAAATACAGTATACCTAACACTGGTGGCCAAGTTCGAATGCAAACTGCGGAGCCAAACCGCCGTAAACGATTGCATCAGCTAAATCTGCTTCAGGGAACTACCAAAATAGCTTGCATATGATTAAAACAGTCCGCTATTTTGAGCGAGTCTATAATATCCGAGGATTTTACATGCAATTGTTTATAGGACCGTAAATTGTGTCCATTATATACGGGTTTCCATTACAAGCAAGTTATAAGTGGATTCCACTGTACTTATTTGTAGGCAATCCAAATCTACGACCCTCGTGTGCCCGACAGCCTGCCCGGTTTTTCATTCGCTGGTTAACTTTCGAGTTTAGTAACTATAACTTGTAAGCTAACTATTTGTTGTCCGTAAATCCATTTTTCAATCTCTGGTTAACTTATAATTTACGGTTGATGATATCGTATTTTGTGGGTTTTGTGATGCTCGATGCATGCAAAAGAGGTTAGGCATTGTGGTGTCAGTAACGTTGCAAGGGGGTGGCGGGGGCAATCTGCACCGGGTGTCACCTTTTTTTGGGGTGACACCTACCCGGTGACTCAACTTTAAGAACAATGTACAAACATAAACAAACTAAATCTAAAACACTAGCTCAGCTCTATGCAACGAATTCGAATACTTGGGTAGAAAACGTAAACAAAGGATTTGTTTGTAACGTTATAGTTAGAGCGAGACACAGACTTGAGTGGTTACCAGTTTTCTGCGGTGTTGTCACATCTTGTTCAAAATCAATGACTGCCTTCACGCAATCAATAGATAAATAATAGCAGTGAACAGTGCAAAAATAATCGTAAAATGATATACGTGGTGATAACTAAATAAAAAGTATGTCTTCAATATGTTGTATTTTCAAATCGAACAACTCATATGTATGTACAGTTATGAATTGTTTGTAACATCTGCACCGAAAAGAAAGTTTTTGGTTTCAGTACCCTAATACATTTCATATTATAATGTTTCCACTAACTGATGCAGTGTTATCATAGCTTCAAAACCTACCAATTTCACGGAACTTGCAAAAATTGAAACAAATGAGATAATTTTTCGAAAAATAAACCTTACAGCGATTTCCGAAAACGTCTTGAACTATGCTTATTGTGGTTTCGTACTGAGCATTTCGTAATACATCTGTAATAAGCTCCGAAAGCATTTAAGAAATATGTAATGTTATATCCCGGTGATATTTCCTGAAAAACTAATATGTGCGTACTAAACGTGGCAACGCTGTGGTCTCAAATTAAGAACAGCTGGGCTGATTTCTGGTGTTTTATGCTGCGGCTCTTTGTGAAATTCAGGGGAGCTTTGCTTTGCTCATGTTTACGTGTGTTTTCCGTGATATTTTCTCAGAGTTATGAGGATTTTGAAACATTTCAGTGGAATGCATAGCATTTTGGAGTATTCTCGAAGATGGTGTTTTTTAGATTTATTTTTAGGTGCACACCTTTTTCGGTAAAAAATCTCGAAATATCTAAGTTATACTAAGTGACATATAAATCCGAACACCCAGTTTAAATGGTTTTATTTTAATAAAATTTTATATAAGTACTTAAGGAAGCATAATTAGTAAATGATAAAAATTTCAAAATGATTGCACTGCTTTAAAGCCCTTTGACCTTTAATAATGTGTGGATGCACCCTGATATGCTACGCATTCTCCAACGCGCCTAGGAATGCTTCTGATCAGGTGGTCAATGTCCTCCTGTGGTATCTCATTCCAGGCAACCACCAACTCCTCTCGAAGTGCTTCTAGAGTCTGAGGAGGACGTTGCAAATTGAGCAATCTCCTACCCATCATATCCCACACGTGCTCAATTGGGGATAAGTCGGGAGATCTTGGTGGCCATGGTAACTATGTGATATCATTATGTTGAAAGAAGTCTATTGTGACTCTTGCAACATGTGGTCGGGCATTATCTTGTTGGAAAGTTGGATCTGCCAGGGTGTCAAGATAGGGTAAAAGATGGGGTTCTAGATCTTCGTGGATATAACGCTGCGCGTTCATGTTACCTCTGATGAAGATTAAAGGTGACCTGGAACCATAAGCTATAGCACCCCAAACCGTAACTCCAATAGTGTGATGAACACTCCTTTCACCACGTCGCCTTCTAACCCTGGCACGACCATCGTGCATGCCTAAACAAAATCGAGACTCGTCACTAAAGACAATACTGTTCCATTCCTGATCCCAGAGTGACCGTTGTCTGCACCACTCAAGGCGATTACGTCGGTGTAAGGGTTAGAAGGCGACGTGGTGAAAGGAAGAATCCACAGTTTTTTGTTGAAAGACATGTTCATCACACTGTTGGAGTTATGGTTTGGGGTGCTATAGCTTATGGTTCCAGGTCACCTTTAATCTTCATCAGAGGTAACATGAACGCGCAGCGTTATATCCACGAAGTTCTAGAACCCCATCTTTTACCCTATCTTGACACCCTGGCAGATCCAACTTTCCAACAAGATAATGCTCGACCACATGTTGCAAGAGTCACAATAGACTTCTTTCGACATAATGATGTCACATTGTTACCATGGCCACCAAGATCTCCCGACTTATCCCAAATTGAGCACGTGTGGGATATGATGGGTAGGAGATTGCTCAATTTGCAACGTCCTCCTCAGACTCTAGAAGCACTTCGAGAGGAGTTGGTGGTTGCCTGGAATGAGATACCACAGGAGGACATTGACCACCTGATCAGAAGCATTCCTAGGCGCGTTGGAGAATGCGTAGCATATCAGGGTGCATCCACACATTATTAAAGGTCAAAGGGCTTTAAAGCAGTGCAATCATTTTGAAATTTTTATCATTTACTTATTATGCTTCATTAAGTACTTACACAAAATTTTATTAAAATAAAACCATTTAAACTGGTTGCTCGGATTTATATGTCATTTAGTATATTTCAAAAAATCCTGAAAAATGACATTTTCTGTAAATAAGGTCTCATTTCGGCAAAAATACCGAAGAATCGGTAGATTCAGCAACACTGATTATCAGTACCCCAGTGGCGTGCTTCTCTTTTCCATTTTAATCCTCGACTGTAGTATTCGATGTGTCCGATTGTGAATCCTAATCTATCCTAGTATTACGTGCAGGACGGGCGCAAGCTGGGATACGGCGCGATGCAGGGCATCCCTATGGTGGCGTCATCGCCCGTACGACATGATTCGCCCCTAAGCGGGGTGCACCCCTTGGAGGTGCACGCATACCAACCGCCCTGGAAGGCGCTCAGTGATTTCGCGCTGCATTCGGACCTGGATCAACCGGGACACCAACCAGCCTTCCAGCAGCTTGTCAACCAGGTAAGAATGATAAGTTATATTGAAAAGGCATAACAGACAGCAGGTGTGTTAAAACAACTGTAGTGAATTTTTAGTCTTCTTGTTTTGTGGGTTGGTTATTTGTTTGTTTATTTAAGATTTATTCAGCATGATTGCTACAATTACTAAAAACTGAACAATGACATAACATACAGATATTTAGAAAAAACAAAATTTGCATGTCTAATAATTTTCAGCGTCCATTAAATATTCCTTTAATTTTCTTTTAAGCATCTTTAAATTACAAGTAGACTTTATATCATTGTCTAGTTTATTAAATTCAAGTAATCCTTTCTGAAATATTCATTTGCTAGTTATATTAGTATTGCAATTTTGTAAATGAAAATATATGTTTCCACTTGTATAACAATTGTGGTAATTATTATTCAATTCTATGTAGTCTTCTAAATGTTGTGACAAAAGATGATTTTTTATTTTAAGGTGACACGTCTCTTTTTTGATTTTTTTTTCAAACCGTTACAAATTTCCGAACGATATATACTGCTCTTTTTCCGTCTTGGCGAAAATCACAAAACTCGTGTTACTCGAATGGCTGCCAAATCCAAACTAACCTCTCAGTCAGTCTAAAGTTTGTTGTGCCGCCGTTTGACAGATAATAACACCAACTTTCCTCATGAATGCCCTATGTCGCCAAACAAGGGTACTTATTGAACAAGCCTTGTATATCCATATGTGGGGAATCCCTGAAGATCCGACAAGCATGGTTGCCACATGTGTTCAAATCAAAATTGACTAAATCTTGTAGAAAATCCAAAAAACTGAAAAAATAAACATTGCTGACGTAATCACCATCTAGACCCCCATCCATCACGTCATCAAAAATAAGCAAAGTAAATCCCCGCCACCCTTTAGTGCGTACACACAACTTGAATGGTCTCTTTGTCGCATTGTAGCTTGACTTTAACATCAACTTATTTTTCTAGATGCATGGCTACGATCTACCTCCGTCCATGGGCGGCCCAGGCGCGGGCGGTCAAGGCGGCGGCCCCCAGCATCCCGGCGCCCTTTTAGGCCTCGGGGGTCCTGGCCCCGGCGGCGGCGGTGGGGCTCCGCCTCCTCCAGATGCCATGGCACACCCTGACAGCACCGACAGTTACGTCACGTATGGAGACAGCGACGACAGTCTGCCAGCCAGCCCCTAACGCAGCCCTAGGTGCCGATGATTAGATAACGCCAGCGCCGAGGTCATCTGCGGATTGTTGATGGGATTGTGGAGGATGTAAAAGAGATGCGACCAGTAAAAATGGAAGAATCTGTTTTTTTATTTTTGTTGAAGTTTTTATTAACAACCAACGGAGGCTAAAATTCATTAGAAACTTTTCGATCTCTTTACTGCATAGGTACCCTCCATTTCAAAAATAGTGTCATAGACTTCGTTATTATAAGGCAGCCTATGAATATGAAACTTACAACTTACACCAATTTTGTTGTTACAAATTAATGAAACTTCTGGAAATTGGTGAAAATTATGCTCAAAGATTCCATTACATACAAACAGGCCAAGCTAATAAAAGCGTGTTAAAAATCGCTAGAATCATGTGTCAAAATTATCATAGCGGTTTAACTTTTAACTTTAACTATCGAAATTCATTCAGAATCAGGCCTCCAGTAATGGAAAAAAATCTTCCACGTATCAAATCAGTTTGAACAACGTTGAGAGAGTAAATAACTGGTATTTGAAGCCTCTGTTGGTTTTTAATAAAACATTTAAGAAAAGTTAAAGTACGACCCCGACGCACACAAACATGGAAGATATCACCAATATTTTATTTATGTTTCAATAAAAAACGAACTGAGGCCAGACAGTTCAACCACATTTGTATACGGAACCAAATTCACCACGAATGACGTTTATTTTCATCAACTTAATAATTTAGTTTTGAATTCTGGGGATTGGTGCTTGCTACTACCCTTATTGTACAATAATTTGAGAATTCTTATTTAGACGCTAAAAAATAACTTCACTGACTTCCCGGTCGTCATAGAAATATCACTTGCGTTTTTGCATTTATACCTGGGTGTCCCAAAAAAATTTGAAATTATTTTAATAGAAAAACTATGGAAGATATTCGAAAACGGTTTTCGCAGCAACATGGATTGCTTACTCGTGTACTCTTATAAATTATTTGGAAGAATACAGGGTGACATTATTCCATGGCACAACAAACATGTTTTTTTAATGAAACACCCTATATTTGGAAAGACTTTTCCAAAACAAGAATACTGATGTAATACACATATATAGTTTATATATGTATATTACATCAGTATATATAGTGTTTTAGTTGTCACTTGTTATTTTATCATTATTCTGAAAAAATGCTTATTTTTTAAGACTTTGAATTCCCCCATTTTGCTCAGATTTCCAATGAATTTTGAAGAGAAGTTGAAACAGTACGTACACTACTTCAAGCTTAACCGCAGTTACCAATAATGATATCTATATACAAGGTGTTGCAAAGCGCAAAATGTTTTTTGACTGAATGAAACGCCCTGTATATTTTCCGTCATCAGATAAGCTTTCAAAAGCTTTTTTTTGTCTAAGGTTTATACAAGATTATTTAACGGTTATTTCTAAAAATTCTAGAAAATCGTATAATAGGGAATATGCACATTTTTTGTATTTCCTATCCATTATTCACGTTAATTTAAACCGTTAACACATTTCATTCATGCAAATGTCTTTATTTTTGCAATTAAATATTTCAAACTGCAATGCCAAAGACTTTGATTTAAACGCGCTTTGCAGTGTCGTCACAACACATGGTTCGTCATTTTATGCTATATTTAGGCCCGTATCGTCAGTCGTTCCTACAATTGTAGGACGCCTTTATGGCCTCCTTGATAGTCATACTCCTTTCTCTCCCTCAAAAATTTCTAGATTGCACCTGTTCTGTGTCAGCGTCAGCGCTCTCCTATTGTAAAGATATGTTTTCTTTTTAAATTGTAGGAAATTTCAGGCTGATAAAACATGATATAACTCAAAAGCATGCACAATTTGATGCAAATAGATATTTGTGACATAACCTCAAAATATAGCACTGACACGGAAAAGTAGAAAACTATGACAATAAAGGCGTCCTACAATTGTAGGAACGACTGACAATACGGGCCTTAGTTAATTTGTTCTCAAGTTTTGAAAGTAAACAAGTAAACGTTGTCTGGGGGCAAAATCCTCGTGGTTGGTATATGCACGTCCACTCTCAAACGGTAAAACATCTTTATTCAAAAGGGGCGTAACCCATTGTACTAGAGAGCCCAGTAGCAAGTTTCGCGTTTTCTTTGGAACTGCTCAAAGTACTTGTTTGACAGTCAATGACAGTTACAAATGTTTGGCTGCTCACTTGCCGATATCGTGACGTCATGCCAATGGTGTTGCGATTCGATATTTTAAGTTTCCCCAGTATTTTTTCCATTTCTTATTTACCCTGCGTAGTATCGTCAGTCGTTCCTACAACTGTAGGACGCCCTTATGCTTATGGCCTCCTTGATTTTCATAGTTACCTACTGTCCGTGTCAGCGCTCTAGGCCGAGGTTATGTTACAAATATCTATTTGCATCAAATAGTTCGTACTTTTGATTTATATCATCTGTTATATCAGCCTGATTTTTACTAGAATTCAAAAAGAAATTGGAGAGCTTTGATGCTGACACGGAACAGTAGAAATGAATAAATAGCCCAGACTTTCTAAAGGAGAGAAAAGTCTATGAAAATCAAGGTCATAGGAGGCCCTCCCTTATTGTAGGAAGGACTGACGATACGGCCCTAATACTCGTAATTTTATAGTGCATAAGTAAAAAATAATGTTGAAGGTGGCTTTCTCTAGCAATATAAACTGTAAATAAAAAAAATAACCGATAGGTGAACCACATGCATATTCCCCTATTATCTATTTAGACACCACTTCGTATCTCCTGTGGAAACAATAACTTCTCATAATTCTTGAAAAGAGGACTAGCACATTCCCTAAATGTCTTTTTTGTTCATGAAAAACCCCTTTAAAAACCATTATTTAGTTGTTATTTGTTTATCTACGAACGCATCAATTCAGAAAACGATGTCACATATTAATTAATCTTAATATTGTATAGAAATAGATTATAAGTAATTCTTGGATACTTCTTACCATTTTGAAAATTTGACTAGGCGTCACAAGTTGAGGGCACACTCGAATAAATTATTCTAGTGATTACGTGACTGAAGATTCTGTCAGAAATGCACACCTATAAGATATCAATCTTGCTGCGAAGACCGTTTTCGAATATCTTTTACAATTTTCGTATTAAACCATTTTCCATTATCGTTGGGACACCCTATATAAAATGTGATTACCATGGGCGCCAGCAAAAAATTTTTTCAGGAGGCGCGATTATCGGCAAGAGCTATTTTTTGTGGAAGTGTATCTGCAAATTTTCTCCGAGGGTCCTAAAATCTCCAAAATCATGCTAAATATGCAAATCGGGTCTAGCCACATTCTCAGGAGGGACGTGCCCTCTCCTTCCTCCACCCTGCGGGCGCCCATGGCGATTACCAGAATTGTCTGGCGGTACTCGCCCATTACACCTTACTATTTGATATTAAAATCGTACCAAGTATGGCATCTAGCAGTGCGAGTATGCCCCGCATGTGATTCCTTTTGGTATATCGTCATCAAAAAGAAGCTTTTCACTCTATTCGCTCCAAAAACCCGTAAAGTGTGTTGTCACATATTTTTCATTTCACCAGATAGTAAATCATCAAAAGCGATATTTTAGGTTGCTCTTCAGTCTGCTTTGTTTTTTATCTATCTAAATAAAAAATCATCACTTCAATGAATCTCCTGCACGTGATGTCAGAAGTTGCAGGTAAGGGTACGTTCAGATCACTCACATGCCCATGGGCGCCCGCAGGGAAAATTTGCAACTCCCCGCTCTTCAAAAAGTTTTAGAGGCAGGTATATTTTAGCAAAAACTCTCTTCCGATGATCGCCCTCCCCCTCTCCCTCTGAGAAAAAATCCTGCGGGTGCTCATGCAGCTCGCTCAATATTTTTTCGCGAGATCCCGTAGTGAATGGATCAGGAACAGTGGGAATTTCCCCCTCCTCCCGAAGATTTGACAGTTTCAAGTTACACCGGGAGTGGTTAGGTGGCGCATGTTGCGCAAAATGTTTGCTTTGAGCTCCTTGATAAACTTAGTTGCCTTCTTTGAATCTGAAATAAAAAGACCGATCATTTTTGTGCAATGTACATATATGTCAATGAAATCAACCGTTTGATATGACAAGTGCGGTTCCTATAAGCATTTTTTCGCGAATCCAGTGCACTACTGGGAACAGATACTGAGATTTTCGCGAAGAAGGAGAATAGGGGAAGGCGGATGTGACGTCATCCAAATGGCAAAAAATCACGTGGTTCTGGCATCCGCCTAACGTCGGTCAAGTACTAGCGAGTGACAGGTCTTACGTTAAAGTCATTTAGAAAACAGACATCTCAATTGAAAATTTGACTTCCCAGTGCCGAAAATTGAATGAAATTATTAAATCATAAATGGAGGAACACGTCCACCTGATTTTAAGTGACGAGGGAGAAGGTCATCGAAGATACAGGAACCACACTTATATATATATATATATATATATATATATATATATATATATATATATATATTGCACAAAAAACGATCGGTCTTTTTATTTCAGATTCAAAGTAGGCAGCTAAGTTTATCAAGGATCTTAAAGCAAACATTTTGCGTAAGATGCGGTATCTAACCACTCCCGGTGTAACTTGAA
Organism: Acanthoscelides obtectus; assembly: GCA_963669975.1. Classification (NCBI taxonomy): domain Eukaryota; kingdom Metazoa; phylum Arthropoda; class Insecta; order Coleoptera; family Chrysomelidae; genus Acanthoscelides; species Acanthoscelides obtectus. The sequence continues at coordinate 85,057,376 of CAVLJG010000006.1, read as the reverse complement.
ACTGTCAAAACTTCGAGAGGAAGGGGAAATTCCGTTCCCGCCCCATTCACTACAAGAACTCGCGAAAAAATCTCTAATATTTACGATGACCTTCTCCCTCGTCACTTAAAATCGGGTGGACTCGTTCCTTCATTTATGATTCAATAATTTAACTCGATATTCGGCACTGCGAAGACAAGTTTTATGTTGAGATGTCTGTTTTTTAAATGACATTGACATAAGACCTGTCACCCGCTAGTACCTCACCGCCGTTAGGCGGTTAACCATACCTTTGTGATTTTTTGACATTTGGATGACGTCACCCCGTTCTTCGATAGAAAAATTTTAGTATCAGTTCCCGGTACTGCACTAGTGCACTGTGCTACACCGTCGACTCGTGAAAAAATCTTTAATGTTTGCCCATCGTATATAAACGTGCGTCAGAAAATGGACGCTCGTACAACGCCACTAAAAGCCGAGTATCTCAATACACGCGTTTTTCCTCCTGTGTATTTTGAAGTTTGACGTCACGTGCATTCAATTCCTAGATGTATGTTGTAAATGATCTAGTGTCTGAATTACAATATACTGGTCACTGATGTTTCTTAAGCATTGACTCATTATTCACGTGCAATCAATGATATACCTATTTAGTTGCTGACCCTTGTCATTTCAATTAGAACTTTACCACTATACGCGGAATTTATTATTATGAAAACTACTGGAAGTGTTTTATACTTCAGAAATTGATGAAAAATGTAACTAACCAAATAATGTACATACATTATAACTGTAAAATAAGTGTAATATGTCCACTTTCTTTGTAAATTTTGTTGAAAGATTTACATATTTGTCCTGATATGTAGATGTTATTTCATTTTAGGTAATAAATTGACAAAAAATGTATGATAATTTTGAAAATATCCGTAATCATAATTTATTACAGTGATTTGATGAAATTAATTCATGAATGATCTGAGATAATTGTAAATAATATTGTGTAAAATAATTTGTAAATAAATATTGTGAAACTTCAGTTATATTATAATTCTTTTCGCACACCCTGGAACTTTCTCCTCAAAAGTACAGTGTCTACATTGTATACCGTTGACCACTTTGTAACAACCCTTCGTCACAAGTTTTCTATATTATTATATGAGGTTGTCATATATACGTTTTATGTAAAACCTACAAAATGGTGAAACTCGGAAATAAGGCACGGCCATCAGTCCTCGTGATCAAGATCAACAAGTCACATGACCAATGTTAATAGGTCACGTGACTAAGGTTAATGTACCATGTGACCATCAAAAATGTTATTCATTTGCTATCTGTCAACTGTCACATATCCAATATGGCCGTCCTAACCACGCCCCTTATCCAAGTTGAGCATTGATAGAAATGACAATATTATGTCAAGTGCTACATGTTCTGTGTTTGACAGTTGACATATTTTATAACCTATGTTATCAATATCTTCAACGTAATCAACAATTCTAAGATCAGATATAAAAGGGGGCTCATAAGATAATAACAACGTTTTTTATCCAAACACCACCCTATAACTCCCTACAAAGTGCAGAGTGTCCTTTTTGAAAGTATTTAAACCATCCAAATAGAATGGCTTCAGACGGCGAAGATATGATCACTGATCAAGAGAAGGTCCGTATAGTATCAGATTTCATCTTGCATTCGCCTCCAGGAGAGTTCAACGAGGTCTTCAATGACGTGCGGAAGCTATTGAACAATGATGACCTGCTGAAGGAAGGGGCCAGCGGAGCTTTCGCCCAGTATAACAAGGACCAGTTGACGCCTGTTCGAATTGAAGGGGCAGACAGTCCAGTGCTCATCACCGAGTACAACGATTTGGGGAATAGCAGGTTCTATGATCCCAGGAGTAGACAGAGCTTCAGGTAAGATACTGTTACCTTTGTAACATATAACCTAGGTCCATTGAGCTAAGCCAAAAGAAAGACATTTTAGGCAAATGTCACACAATTGGTATGTACTGTGATCTGTCAGTATTTATCTTGAAATGTGATATTGACCATACAGCCTGGATATCCATAATCATTGTGTATGAGGTTACATAGAAATCCACTTATAGACAAAATCATCAGTAAGTGTCAGTGTCACATTTGTCATCAAGAAGCATCTGATAAAGAAAAACTGTCAGCTTTTTTTACTAATTATATAGCCTATAGCATAATGAATAGATGACTTCTTGCCTGTAATGTCATAAAACTGTCCATAAATGTGAAAATTAGTTATTGGGTTTTGAACATCTTAAAAAATTACCTAAAACCTCTTGTCTCATTTTAACTGTGTTTTCAAATCCTCAGTGTGGAACTATATTATCCTTTAAAAATCACAGGATTGTTCAAAAACAATGAAAATATGTTTCTTTTTGAATTGCCCGGAATTTCTTTTTTGCATAAAAGTTTCTATTTTCCTTAAATCTTAAAATTCATTTTCATAGAACAATATGATACTTCTATCTTATGAATATAGTTGTTGAGTTCATTATAAGGAATTATTATGTTAATTATGACAAATTCCAATTTTTCTGCTTGTTTCAAAAAATATTAATGCTGCATATATACAGTATTCCTTAATGATATGCGAATATTTAAGGGTGTGAATCTACATGAAAAATTAATTTTAGTTTGCTTTATAAACTATGGTCCAAAAATGTTTCCTTACAAAAACCCGGGGTTTGAAGTTTTAGGGAAAAAATAGAAATTAATTAATATTTTCAGGACCGTTTCAAATATTTCACTGATACTAAGTTTGTAGTGAAAATTAATAAAGCTGCATATTTGTCAATGCAAAAATAATTTTTAGCTTTAACAGTGTCGTGCGTACGGGTATTGACTTCAATATTTTTTAAGAAAAAAATAGTACGGCAATGTTTTTTTTGCCATATAAAACTTATTTTTGAATTGCCGTTCAATTTAAAATAAATGATCTCTCTTGAGTTGCTTTCCTTCGACGCACCATTTTTAATTAAAAAAATAAAAACTGTTCTATTGTCTAACTTGCAAAATTATTATTAATTTAATTGGAAAAATTAAACACATCAGGGGTAATGAACAACAACAACTGACAACATAAACATAACATTAAAACCAATGATGTGATTACTAAAATTGTTGAAAATGGCCCCCTTTACTTAGTATGCATGCTTCCGCCCTCCTTCTCATGGAATTGCGCACTCGTTGAAATATCACTGGTGTGTTTTTTATTCTATCACAAGCTTCAACTATTCTTTCTCTTAATTCCTCTACAGTGTTAATTGGACTTATGTACACTAGTGTCTTAAGATAGCCTCACAAAAAGGAATCTAAACTGTTGAGGTCTGGGGACCTTGATGTCCATTCTTGGGGCCCACCACAGCCAATCCTACGATTTGGATAAACAGTTTGTAAATAATTACGAACCACTCTGAAATGCCCTGGTACACCATCATGCTTGTACCACATATTGTTTCTTATTACTAATGGAACTGTTGTTGAAGAAAATTGAGGTAAGTCTGTCCGCCAAGTCGTCCCGGCAAGAAGAATGGGCCAATAAAGTGGTTGCCAATAATTCCTGCCCATACGTTACCCGAAAATTGGTGTTAGAAATGGGTTTCATTATGGCATAGCGATATTCTTCTCCCCACAAATGATTATTGTGAAAATTCTGAATGGCATTTCGAGAAAAATTAGCTTCATCCGTGAACAGAATGATTGATTCAAATTGCGGATTTTGTGTAATTTTTTGGAGATACCACTGACAAAAGGTCACACGCCTTGGAAAATCAATGGAAAGTAATGACTGTACTCTTAAAATATGGTAAGGATACGACAAAAAATCCACTAAATTTCTCCAAACAATTTGATTGCAAATATTTAAGTGTCTAACGATCTTCCTCGTACTCGTTTCAGGATGTTCTTCGACTTCTTGCAGCACTGCTCCTCAATTTCAGGTGTTCTCACACTTAGAAGTCTACCTTCAGATGTTCCTTTTCGGACAGAACCAGTTTCAAGAAGACCACAATGTATATTAGAAAAGGTTCTGCTATCTGGCAAAGCACGATCGGGATATCTCTGGTGATAAATCCGTCTAGCTTGCTCACCATTACCGTCAGCAAGGCCATATACGAAATGCATTTCCGCCATTTCTGCATTTGAATAATTCACCATTATTAACAAGATTGTAAAAACTAAATAATGAAAAAGATGTCACAGTGAACAGATTTGAATAACAGAGACTTGTTAGATGTCAAAAGCCAGTGACATATTCCAGAGCAACTAGATATTTATCGCTAAATTGCATTCTTCAATTATTACATTAATTTTCTCGGACAATAGAATGGTTTTATTTTTTTACTCGAAAATGCCGCATCGAAACAAGATCATTTGTTTTAAAAAACCATTGGCGTACCATTTTTTTCTTAAAAAATATCAAAGTCAATACCCGCTCGCACGCCACTGTTAAAGCTAAATATTATTTTTGCATTGAAAAATATGCAACTTTATTAACTTTTACTATGTACTAAATATCAGTGAAATATCTGAAGCGATTCTGAAAATATTAATTAATTTCCATTTTTTTCCTAAAACTTCAACAACCCGAGTTTTTGTAAGGAAACATTTCTGAACCATAGTTTATAAAGCAAACTAAAATTAATTTTTCATGTAGATTCACACCCTTAAATATTCGCATATCATTAAGGAACACGCTGTATAACTACATTGTAAGGATAAAAATGGTTTTTGATATATTTGAAGATTTCCATAAGATTTTAGAAAATTCTGAAGTTGGAAAGTATTCTGTAAAATATTCATGGTCTTCCAGATTTTGTCTGATGATAAAATGCCATCAGTTTTAAAACCCATTTTATTATATAAATAATTATATTAATGTTCAACGATTGGACAGTGTGTTTTTGGGATCCGTATAGCAGCCGCGATGCCCTGGCGTTTAGGCTTCTGCCTGTGCGGCTGCTGTGGTGTAAAATAACCTTTAAAAGGACTATACTAATTTAGCTTCCATTAGTAATACTGTAAACCCAAGGTCTCAGGGTTATCTTATGTCAACTTCATAAGTAATTGATTGCTGCATTTATATGTAGGAAACCCTATATAATATGTGTATTCATATTAATACATAGGTACTTTTTTTTGTAATAAGTTTTTTTTTGTAATTTTTTTTCCAGATACGATCACCTGCGCAAAGAGGCCTCCGACTACCAGCCTTATACACCTGATGCAACAGCTGAACCTTGGCGAGCGGCCCTCGACGCCGAATTCATCCAGTACACCCGCAACCACTACAGAGACGGCGTGTGCTGCGTGTTCGGCCGCACCCAAAACGGCATGACAACGGTGACGGCGTGCATTGAGGATCACCAGTTCCAGCCGAAGAACTACTGGAACGGCCGTTGGCGGTCAGTGTGGCAGGTTACGTTGGAAGGTGGTAGCACGGCAGAACTGCGCGGGATACTGAAGGTCCAGGTGCATTATTATGAAGAGGGGAATGTTCAGGTAAGAATTAATATTCTAGTATGTTTAGGTATAATAGAGGGTTGGTGGAGCATTGCTCCTAGACGAAAACATTTTTCAAAAACTCTTTATGGAATAATGGATGTCATATCTCAAGCCACATTTTAAAAATACTCAGCATTTCTGACAGACTGCCAATTCGCCATTTTAGGAGATATTAAAACACGTTCTGCGTCAAAACTTTTCCCACTAATTATCTACAAACGAAATTTGCCAATTTATGGAAATCTATACATCAAAAATGTTAATTTTAAATATTGTTATTGACACTTTGTAAATAGCATCTACGTTAAGTTCTGGCAGTTTCCGCTCCCAGGCTTGACATACTTATTAGTTCTATTCACTGTAAATGTATTGTTAAGTGAAAATAACAATTTAAAATAGTTTTGACAACATATTCTAACAAACCTATCAGGTGCAGGTATTTCACTTTGTGGTAAAATTATCACCTTATTCGATTATGTTGCATAAGTATGATTATAATTGGCTTCTGTGAAAAATAAGTGCTATTATGTGAAGTTGGGTAATACAACTTATTAACTACATTTTGAATACGTTTTGATATCTATTAAGCAATATCTTAGAAGCTATATATCTAAAATTCTTTGTTCTTTATATCATATAATATGTTCTAAGAGTCGAAACCAGAGATGCAAAAATATACAGGACAGTCTTTTTCAAATTTTTTCTTCCTGACCACCTTGTATAAGCTAATGAATTTTTTTTTAAAATACTACGAGTAAGATATTTTGACACAAAACACTTTTCAATATCCCTCAAAATGGTGCACGGGCCAGTTGAGTTTTCTTCTGCTCCAGCAACTGATAATCAAAAGCCTACAACATGTTATAATTGTTTTTTTGTTTTGACAAGGCATGGTCATATGCAATAAAATATCTGTGTTACTGAAAAATACATTTTCAGTAGCACAATATAACCCTACTGGAACTTAACAGGTTTTCCACTAATGAACTGACATGTCTATGTTGAAAAGGAATAAAACAAGCTATGTGTGAGGCAATAACAAAATTCTTTTTTTGAATTTATTTTTCTTACCGGTACTCTCGCTTTCAGAATTGCCCCCTCCCCGCTTGTCGATTTTCAATTGCCAATAACATAGGGATGGAGCATTTTCATTCATATCAATGATATGATCTGATAAAATCTTCTAAACTACTAATGTTTCCTTCCGAAATACTCGTGTTTTTTTTTTCGAGGGATCGGCACTGTGGACACCTTGTAGATTTTGAAAATTCTACTATTCAAATTGACTGCGAGTTGCTAAAATAGTATAGATTTGAAGATATAAACATTTGTTTGGCGATGTTTGTTTTTTCGCCAGATGTTTTAATATTGATAGATACATTTTACTTTCCACGCCTCGTGTCAAGGCAGTATTATAATCGAGAATATATTTTTTTTAATGTCATATGACATGGCATCACAAAAATCCATCTCACTCAGTTCCGTCGGTCTTTCTGCAAAGGACAAAAAAGCTTTGTAGTTTTTGAAAATCGGACCAACACCGGCAAATAAAAAAAAATCTAATTGCTGAAACTTCGTTTTTTGACATTACAGAGTCTCTTGATTAGTTTTGGAAAAAAATTTGAAGGGTAAAAATTGAGGATAGGAATTGCACGTGGGGAGGTGTACATCAGTTTTTTTGATGTTGATATATTTATAAACCTCCAACCCCAGTAATTCATGTTGCCCCCGTACATTTACTCCTAAAACTTAGAAATATCTCCAACAGTCGTATCGATACGTGTGACGTAGTTAATGGTCGTGCGTCGCAGTCTGCAGTCGCTTCTGTGCTGCTTTGGTTTGTCTGTTGTAAAAGTCAATAAGGTCATCCACACAGAATAGTTATATCGACTATGTGTGCCTGTAGGAATTTCTCTCTGGGGGAGGTAGAGCGTTATTTAATTTTATGTTTACATGCACATAGCTAACTTTTTTCTCAGAAAGGCTATCTAGTGCCGAACGTAATCCTTTACGAACGTTGCTTGGGAAGTACACAGTCAACTTGACGCCATTTTTGTTCTTCCAGTTGGTGAGCACAAAAGAGATAAAAGAATCGGTCCCTATCCGAAACCACAGTCAAACGGCCAAAGACGTTGTCGCGGCGATCGAGACAGCGGAAAACCAATACCAAACGGCGATCAGCGACAACTACCAGACGATGTCTGACACGACATTCAAAGCGCTGCGACGATTACTGCCCGTCATCCGCACCAAGATGGACTGGAACTCGCTTGTATCCTACAGCATCGGCAAGGAGTTGAAGACGCAATGATCCGAGGGCGAATGCTAACCTGGCAACGGCGGAGGATACCTGCGGATGGGATGAGAATTTTGATACTGGGGTGCGTCTATCTTTGCTGAATATGGCAGTTGTCGAGTGAACAAACAATATCACTTTCTAGATCTACACTATCTACCCTCAATAAACATAAACAAGGAAAGACGTTAAACTATGATTACTTATACTGGCACCACGCTAAGAAAATATTTAATTTCTGTCTGAAGATAGGCGAATGCTACGCGTTCGATATTGTGATATTTGTTGAGTATATTCCATATGTATTTATTGGTGTATAAGGCTATGTAGAACCACTGATACTGACGGATCCATCAATACATTTTGATGATATAGATCACAATAAATACTGAATGTTTGACACAGCTTTAATGGATATTTCAACCAATAGATACCTGCTGACAATGCTAATGTGTATTGTTGCCAGTTGCCTCACATCGCCAACTTAACGGTCAAGTGTACTTTGAGGCTATAGCTACAGGTACTTGTAAGGACAAATCTTTTTACAACCGATTTATTCGTAGAACCAGGAAGGAGAACATCAAATAGACTATGCGGATACTCATCCAGCGTTTTGGCATCAGCCAGTGCCGATAAAGAATGGCTGAATGCGCTGAAGAGCATCGTCAATTCCGTACATTTAGCGTCCGTAAGATACCATTGAAACGTCATAATCTTGATCATAATGTTAACATTCATAGGTCAGAACTGGCCATCTAAAAAGATGTCCAACGCCATACATCAGATAAATTTTACCTTGACTTTTGCAATGGCGACAGCACGCGATCAAATTGAAGCAAAATGAAGTTTTGAGGTGGATTGATGTCTCACATCTTACATACTGTCTGGAATAACTTGGAAAGCTTTCTGTTCCATAGTTACATTGATTCATCCCAGTTCACAGTGTAGCCTCCACCAAACGCCACCATGCACTAGATTGTTGGTTAGAACTTTTTATGTGAATAAAAGTTATCTTTGTATATGAATATAAGGTTTAGACATTCAAACACGTATCTATAATGCAAAATGATTTTTTATGCAAACTTTATCAATTTAAATAATACATGATTATAAAATTACGCTTGACGCTCATAAAAATAGCATACGCATATAATTAGGTAGTACATAAGTATACAATATTTATTGAAAAGTGTAAATATATGTGTGCACTAATAAAAGAAAAAATATTTTCGTCATATTTTTTGTTGATTGAGGCTCAACATTCATTGAATTCAGCAATCATTAACTGAATCTGCAGTTGTTCTTTTTTACATTTGTACCAAATTGGTAAACATTTGGCAGTATTATCGCATGAGCGTTTTGATTGTAATTCATAATAATATTGATTGCATTTAACCAGCGTGTTACTTTATGTTTTTTGCATTGATTTACCTATATATTATTTTTATACTATATGTATGCCTTGATAATGTATTAGTATTATTTTTATATATTCCCATAAAATATAACCTAAACTGTGCAATATTTTGCACTGTTATACTGATGTATGTTATATTTTACTGACCCTGAAGAGTTTTTATACACGTAGCTATTTTTGTTATAATTCAACTGTTTCAGTTTTGCAAGTAGGCCATACTGTTACAACGGACGCATTCAGAGAATTACAGAACTTTAATGCCAGTGACCATTAGATGCAAATAGCTGCTTTCATGAATTGCTGTCGTTTTCTGCATGCGCCCATTGTCTTTAGTAACACTGTTATGAAAAAAATACTGAAATCTCTCAAATTGTCACAATGTCATAAATTTGAATGGCGTCCAAACTTCAAACATTTTTTATTGGAAATACTCCCTTAATTGTGATATAATAATGACGCTAGGTTAATAATTGTCAAGATTTCCTCAGACGTCAGTTATTGCCACTTATCGATATCTTTTTAAAATTGATAATTTATGTCTTGTTAAAGTCAATTATTGTATGAGTTATTTTTCAATGAAGATTTATTTATAATAGTGTACATTTTTTTAATAAGTTCTTGTATCATATTAGGTCACATGTCATTCGAAGTGATTTGTCAAAGAAAATGTTACTACATGGAAGGAATTCATTTTTGACCTCTGAGCAAATCACCTTATGTGGTATGAGACCTGCCGGACAACTAGTGCTTGTTAAATCCCTTCTGTCAGTATCACATAGTGTCAGTTATGATATGGCATGAGGATTGGGAACACTGATCGATGTAAAGGACAATTGATGTTTGCTCGCCTAGGACGATTCAAGTATTATGTAAGGTGCTTATTTTTGATGACACGGGGGATGGGGGTCGTTTTCGTGTTTTCTACAAGATTTGGTTGATTTTTATTTGCCTGCTTGTCTATTCTCGAAACCGAAACACATCTTCAAGAATTCTCCAAATATGGATATGCTTACTCGCTTTTAGAACCTTAGCTACAAATGCTTCTAGTAGATATACCTTTTTGTTATGAACTTGTAGAAATATATTAGCAAAGGTACTGAGTTAGATGTCGGGCGAGCCAGATCCTCCTCATTTTCCAGGCATTAAATAGAATTCAGAACATGTGCGTAAAATCCGATATTTGCTTCAAATCGTAAAATGCAAGCATGAAAGGCGAGAGGTAGAAGATTGGCTTACTTTTGCTAACAAGGGGGGGGGGGGGACGGAGGGTAGGGTTTATAATTGCAAATATCTGCTTACGTAATGCTTGAACGGCCCCCTAACCAAAATTGTAAGCTTCGGACGCCAATTTGCGTGGCGAACACTTGTTCTAATTCTCTCTAACATGAACGTCGCACAACACTTCCGTTTTCGACTAAACATAAAAAAAGTTGATAAGATATGGATCCGCAGACTAACTATAGTTGGCGGCTTGGGGTAGCACAATAAATGCTCACATATTCCCGGCCAGTTTCAAAATCTCTGTCAAGTCATAACCTTGTCTAACAGAGAGGGCCATAGGAAATTTGCTGGAACAAATGTCATTGATATGCATCTCACCTATGCGACAGACCATCGCAGTAACACAAGTTCAGGCCTAATTAAAGGTCACGTGGACAACTCTGACAAGCTTCTCTAATATTTATAATCTGTGAAAACCAAAAGTTCGGCAGATTTGGCCCCACAGACAAGGTTAAAAATTCGCTTTAAATGAAGTAATCTCAAAATACTTTTCAGGGTCTTGTAAAACAAGGTTTAAACTTCAATTTAGATACTTGGCGACCTCAAAAATTATAATTTTTAAGAGTTTTTACGCGTTGAATATACCAACCTTTAAGGCTTTGAAACATTCGTTCGCTTATAACTCGAAAATGGTCAGCTCTAGAGAAAAGTTAATGGACGTCTTTTTTGTTCAGGATGATCCAAAAAACCTGAACAAATTTTATTAAAAAAAAAACATGTAAGCTAAAACTTTTCTTTAAAAGACTTTGAAGAGTATTTAGAGAATCGTATATTTTGAATCGAGTTTTTTCAGGCCAAAATTAGCGAACTTTTTTTCTCAGACTATACACTAATCAATGTAGTACATAATTTACGTATTCTAGGAATTCGTGATTTTTTAACATTGCTTTGGATAGAAACTAAATCTCTGAATAAATAAGACACATCCTATTGTAACATATATATTTCTTATACATAAATTATATATAAAAACCACAATTTCATTATTGTATAAATGTACATTATTCAACTTGAGGATCAAATAAAAAAGCAATTACAAATAAACGTGCTGCCAAAAAGCTGATTCCGTATGGAATGTCAAAATGCAGAGAAACGTGTGAACATGTTACATATCAAACTTGAGCTGTTAATGCTGATCAATTTCACACCATCTTTGGGCTTATTTGTTTTTATGTTTTTCTGGCTTCTGAAGATGTATAAATATGGCTCCGGTGACCGCAACCGTTCGGAATAGTCCAGCTATAGTAGACATTTTCGGAAAAAAATCGCATCAAACACCTCGAACGAATTAATGCAAATAAATTAACTTCCAAAGTTTATTCAACAAAAACCTCAAACGATGGATTCTCTGCTCAGCCTCTGAAAGGTTTGGTGCCAACCATTCAAAGATACTGTATATGGATGCAACAGAAACTGAACGTGTTATTACATTTATAATTCCAAGAATTGAAGAATTTTTGTGTTTGAATAATCATATTACAAAACATCCTGATACAACTTTTTTGGTTAACTGATCAGCATCACAAAATGTGAGGAGGTATGTGAAACGGACATTCAAAGATAATGTTTGCGGCTGTTGCTGTGATTCTGTTTCAGACGCAATCCACCTTCAAAGATCGAGAAACTTAAATTTCCTCGAAGGGGGTTAAAAATCCCCCCATTTTTTATGAAAAGATTACGTATTGATTTGGCTTTGTTGAGAAACAAAACATCCTCCTCCTCGCATGCATTGGGGCTTACTGAACGGATTTGAGATTTGAGCAGCCCAAGGTAGTCATTCAAAACGGTGGACTTTGTGGTGGCTACCGATATGTAGCGCCATCTATTGGAGAGTAGCCGAATGAAAAAAATATTTATCGGTATACCATTCTTAAATGATTTGAAGCTAATTCTATGCATTTTCAACTACACAAAAAATGAATCAGTTGAGCTACCTTCCCATAGATGGAGGTTCTTTGTAAAGTGTTATCATAGGTCACACAAAATTTAACTAGTCAGAAAATTTATTTAGGGGTGGGTAGGCGAGGTTCGAATGGGTGTGTGGTCAACGCACCTTCAAATATTAAGAAAACTTAAATTTTCGCTGCTCACATATAAAACGTGACATTAAAAAGATTTAGTTGAGCTACCGTCATCTAGATGGTGCTCTGAAATTATGTTATCACAAGGCTCACAAAATTTAACTAGGCTAAAAGAACCTTGGAGGGGCGGTCGGTCGGGGCTTGGGAGGCACAATCTTACAAATCAATAATGAATTCTACCAAGATGCCAAGATCAAGAATCTTAAATGGTGGTGAGGGGGGCTAAAATACTCCCGTTTGTAACAGAATCGTTTTGGTTGGACTAGTTTATTAAATGATATTACGTATTATTTTCTCTTTGTTAAAAAATCGACACCCCCCCCTTAACAAATCGAGATTTACTGAGCTTCCGCAGAAAGACCCACGGTAGTCTATGAAATCCATGGAGCGTTTGATCGCAGCATGCAAGTGGCGCCCTCTATTGGGTGAAGGTCAGACTCATTGTACTAGGTTAGCAGTAGCTACGAAAGCAGGTTTCTGTAATTGATGATGTATCAGGACAGTTAAGCTACCGTCATCTAGATGGTGCTCCGAAATTATGTTATCACAAGGCTCACAAAATTTAACTAGGCTAAAAGAACCTTGGAGGGGCGGTCGGTCGGGGTTTGGGTGGCTGGGTGGCACAATCTTACAAATCAATAATGAATTCTACCAAGATCAAGAATCTTAAATGGTGGTGAGGGGGGCTAAAATACTCCCGTTTGTAACAGAATCTTTGTGGTTGGACTAGTTTATTAAATGATATTACGTATTATTTTCTCTTTGTTCGACGACCCCCCCCCCTTAACAAATACGAGATTTACTGAGCTTCCGCAGAAAGACCCACGGTAGTCTATGAAATCCATGGAGCGTTTGATCGCAGCATGCAAGTGGCGCCCTCTATTGGGTGAAGGTCAGACTCATTGTACTAGGTTAGCAGTAGCTACGAAAGCAGGTTTCTGTAATCGATGATGTATCAGGACAGTTTATCTAGTAGGTAAACGCTATTAAATTTATAAATTAAACAAAGAATTTTGGAAAGATAATTTTATTAGATGTATAAAAATAATAATATACTCAGTAATATGCATCCAAATGCAGTAGTACTGTTAGGTACAGTCCTTCCAATGACTGGCGAAAGCGACATTTGGAAGGTCTTGAGCCATGCTTACATTGTACAAATAAGGGAGGGCGATAGCGAGGAGATTCGAGGATTTCCCTCCCAGCAACGCGAATTCATCAGAAAAACGGAATTTGACATTCACAAATACCGCATACGTTAAACTTGACATCTGTATCGACCGATACCAATACGTAAATCGGCAGTATCGGCTAATTTTCTGACATATTAGTCGGTCGATAAAATCGCCGAAATTGCTCGCGCGACGCAAATCATGAGTTTAATAAAAGTACAAAATTATTGAATTGAGATGAAACAATATCTAAATATATTTTCCTTTTCTTTCTGCATATGTTACAAATTGTATTAACAACTTTGTCAGTTTTTGATTGGAAATATCACACGGCACTACTTTTTGGAATTTTCATACAGTAAAACAAATCAAGATGCGAGTCACATCGTCGAATCCAGTGTCATGAAACTAAAGCTGCAACAGATAGGAAATATGCTTTCCTGTAACTCTAGTTCCAAGTGAAAGGGAGGATTTTCTTTTAGGTTTGAAGGCAAAGGGAAATTCAGTAGATATTCTTAAACGATGTTGAACGGATGGACGCAAACTTTTGTTTCTCTTTTTCTCTTATTTCGCAGATACCTCCACACACAAACGCATCACAATATTATGGACAGAGAAAAATATCATACATAATATCCTGTTGATCTCTAATTCCTGGATACTATGAGATTGCCATCTGATCAGCTTACAACAATATCTATAGACTCAGAGCCACAGCATGGCAACGACTCCCGCGGCAGCTACTCGGCTACAGGTACTGACGTAAGTTGGTGGCATTACAAACGAAATCATTCTCGATGTTCTTCCCTACAATCTCCTGACGTGCGCTTACCCCAAGTCATCAGAAGGAATACACAATAACAAGTAGTGGCTAACGCATGCCGTAGTATTACTGCGAGTAGTATTATGATGTCAGTAAATAAGCTCATAAGCATATAAATATGTATGTGTTCTAAACAAATTGCTAACCTCTGAGATCAATAAAAATGGTGTTGAAATTTTCATCAGCGAAGAGACATTTAGATACAAAACTGCCAGCATTGAAAAATTATTCATAACCAATATAAAACTTATTTGCTATACAAGATATGTTTACTGTACTTTTCCTCAATTATAAAATGAATATGCACGATGCATAGGAATTTGCCAAAGCAGAGCAGCAAGGCTAATAAAATCAATGTTCACATAAAAAGTCAAATACAATGCCTATATAAAAATTAAAACTCCAGTAATTATAGCCTTATAGACTAAACACACAACAATCTCTTACAGACAGATGATGCTTGCATTCAGGACTCGAACCTGACTAACTGATGATGAATAATGGATTAACGTTATGTGTGTCAGGTTCTACGCTGGCATCAAAATTTTACAACCTCTTCCCAATGTTTCAGTCAGAAGTCCCGAGTATTTTATAGCTGCCAGTCTGTCACTGGAGTATGAGGTAAAAACATTGAGCACATGATATGAACCTCTTCTGCAATAACTGCATGAAACAGCTGCCTTACATTAAAATACATGCACAACCATAAGAATACATGTACAATAAATTTAAGAAGCGCCAAAAGTTGCGTATTAGTAAAAATATATGACTCGTAGATCAATATCAGTCGTTCACTTAAAAGTATAATATAATCTATGTACAAGGACGTTTTCATGTCATGGACTTAAAATTGACGATTCCGAATATCTCAAAAATCTACTACTAGCGGCTAGGGTACAAACAATCGAGCAGCTAAGAATAACTAATTTTTTCCCAGGCTTGACAAGATGAACAAAACTGCTGGACTGCTGCTCCCATTGAAGGTGAAGCAACGACTCCGCGTAGTTTCTTTTACAATGGAATCGAAGGCCATTGCTCCTCAGAACGGATTTTCGGATTGATAAGACAGCAAAGCAATCACAAGATAAGTACTTAACTGTCTTGTCTTCATGGATATGTCACTTTGTCTCACTATAATGATCATTCCAAGATGTAGAATGAAGATTTACTTACGTTTGAGGGCATTTTTCGAAATCCACCAATCATCATTAACATGGTGAAACATGGAGATTTGGCCAGTCTCAGTACCATTAGTAAACTGAATCTGTTGTCTGAACACGTAGTATTTCGCTACTATTTCTTTCTAGGGTGAGAGGACTGAGGAATTGTATAGTGAATAGGCAGCCAGACGATGCAACCAACATGTTTTTTTTTAAGATTTTGTAGATGTGCACTTTTAGTATAGTCATGGCTCCAATGGTCAGATGCACAGAGACTCTGAGCACAAGATTTCTAGTTTTAACAACCGTTTTCTGATAGCCAATAAGATGATTTAACAATGAAGATTCTAATATTTTGCAAGAGTGGATGTTGTTTATGCTAGATCGTCAAATCCATGCTTTTTTGTCAGTCAAGAGAAAAAAGACGCCATAGAGTTACTCTAACTAAAATCAACAATTTGTACTCCTAAACACAAATAGTAAATATACACTTATCCAATATGGCAACATTCAGAATTCAAAAGAAATCGACGGGCAAAACTCGTATACCCTAAAGATAATGGCACAATTCACAGCTATAATCTAAAAATTAGAGTTTCGAAGAACGTATAGCGCGTTTTAGGTATGATACCATTTGTCCTACAGTGTGGAGAAAATGCATAGCTAAAATACGCTACACTAAATATGTATAGGGTTTCCCAACATGGATGATATCGAAATGTTATGCCAGTCATTTTATAAAGAACTTCTGCCGTTATTTGTCAGTATCTGACAATTTATCATGTCGCAAATTAACGAACTTTGGCCAACCCCGTCACTCGATGCATGAGAATTTTGGTATGCATAATAGTCCAACTGTGGTTGCAATTCGACGATTAGTGGTAACGTGGAAGCTGATCACGATCAAAAACAATCACCAAAATTGAGTCTCGTAGTTGCTGCTGTAAGAGCAAGTGTAACAGAGATTGCAAAGGGTCAGAAAAACGTCGTTCTCAACGGAAAGCTTATTCTTGAACATAAACGCTCAATAACTAAGAGAAAGTAAGCGTTGTTTAATTGGTTTTAGAGGAATTGTAGTCTTTAACATTTCCTTGTTAGAAATGTCGCTCTCCAGGAGAAACAATGCGGGATCCTAAAGGTCTTTAGACAAATTAATTTTGTGATGAAATATTTAATGATATATCGTACAGAGGACCATTTAGTTATTTGCCAAAAATGTAGGCAATCACAAGGTTTACCAAAAGACAAAAGCTGCCAGAACAGTCTTCGAATGGGTTTATCGAATTTGCACTTCTTTAACTATCAAATTTTCAAAACTGCTTCAGAGGAAAGTTGTATGAATTCGCTGTAGCAGTTAATTTTTTATTAAAAAAATCAACAATTTTCTTTATTTTATTCTCTATCAAACAGGGCACAGCAGCAAATATGAAATAATAGTCAAAACTTATATCGTTTATGTTGATTAACATATGAAAAAAATGCTAAACATTTTCTGAAAACATAGTAGCCACTGAATCTTTTTGGTTAATGGTCATTTTACCAGCTGTCTAGAGTGTACGTAGCCGCTGCACCAAGTGTGATGTGTAGTTTTTCCATACTCTACGGTTCTTAGACCAATACTTCATAATTTTATTAATATACGCGAAAAGGTTTTTTCAACTTCGTCGTTTGAAAATTTACTTAGCAAATTTTTTTTAACTCTAAACGGAAGATGTTTCCATTTACTTTTAAAGTATAATTCCGTTGTAAAAATAAGACTATACAAGACTTTTTTTATTAGCCTGATCTATTGCACATGACTTTTAAATGGCATAGCTGAAACTCTAAATTTTTGGGGTTTGTTTTTAGATAATTATTCATATTAGGAAACCCTACACATTAACAGCGAGACTGACATCAGTTTCTCTTCTTTTTAGCTACCCAAAATTCAAGATCGTATGCGATACGATCGAACAAAAAAATTGTGATGAATTGTGATATGTAACTAAACCTCTTCAGTGATAGGCGGTGGAGTTTCATCAGTGCTGTGCTCCAATAGGACCGCTTTTTCATCTCTAACACTACCCGTTCCGCTATAAACGGACTCGTAGACGGGATTTGCGAAGTTTCCAGACTGAAAAGACACACAGGTTTAAACAGTTTAGTTTGAAGCAATATATTAGTAACCTACACCATTTTGAGATTTATAAGGGCCCCCAATATCCTGAAGTAGCTTTTGAACATTTGTTCTTAAATGTTTATGTCAAAGATTTGAATTTGAGAGAAAACCTATTTTTTAGATTATATCTTCTTCTAACTGAATAATATTGATCTGGGTAACGTGAGGCTTCAACAAGATGCTACATGAAATATTTCATGATTCTGTACCCAATCATTTTGGTTACTAGACTAGTCCTCTAGATCATACGATTTAGCACCACAGGATTTATTTTTATGGGATTATTTAAAGTAAACAAGCAGTTGTGCTATGAAGGAAAATATTCAACGCTGCCTGAACAAAATTCGGGACCACTGTGTAAAATGGATAACCCTATCTTACGTACTTCATGGATCATTAAGAAAATTTAAATCCAAAGAAAAGCTGCATTTAATATTTAATCCAAATGTTGGCAGAAAGCTGAATTTAGCTAAACGATTATTGGATTGTATTCAACGATACGAAATTCGTAATTTAACTGATTTTTGATCACAAATTAATGTTTTTGTTTTTTAGGATGACAGTTTCATTGTAGATGGCGTTTCAACTTTGTGAACTGTCTTCTGTTGAATATTATGCAAATTAGAGTTGATGTGGAAATCTGCATACAGTATATACTGGCAATAAGTTGAGTAGAGCACCAACAGATGTCGCTTCGGCAATATGATGCTCCATCTAACGAGGATAAACTTAATTAGGATTTCAATTTATTTAGAATTCTGCACAACGTAACAACTTCGGCAAACGATTAATGGACGTCAAACTCTTTAGCTGTTACTTTCGAAAACTTAACGAGTAAAAACATTTTTTTGATTGCCCTAGAAATCAATAAAATTCTCATTATGACCATAATTTAGAAACTAATAGATTTCACTGACTGCTGCAACAAATATGAGGGATAGATTTTTTTAAAATCAACTTATGTATTTTGGATCACAGTTTTTGAAACCATCATTATTACTAAAAATAAATATATATAGGGTGAATCAAAAAGCAATGGCAATATTTCTAGAAAAGAAAGAGAATCCAAAAAATCCATAGGAACATAATATGTCCTATAAAGGGTGTTGTAAATTTCTAAGCCACTGATAAGTCTAAATAAAGACTAAATATCAATATAGTTTGAATATCACTATGGCGAAAAAGGATGACATGTTTAGTACAGTACACTTTTCAATGTAAAACTTCACAAGCAGCATATTTTCAAGGCAGAACAAGCTTTTAAATCCCACCAATTTGTTTCCAAAAGGATTAGTCTGACATAAGGTGATGCTAGGACGTAAAATTTGTTCTTTCAACTCGCTAAAATTTTACCTTCTCGAAACTCGACATATTTTGTTTGAATCTTAGGATGATAGAGAAATATTTTCGATCCACGTACTCCTGCTATTTTAGCTCACCGCCCGGCGAACCGGTTCGGCTGACTCATCCATCCGTATTGCAGCGCAAAAAAATAAACGATAACTCGCTGCAGCGGCGCCCCGCTGGGCGCTGTCGCGTAGATGTGAAAAGAGATGACATTAAGAGATGAACAGCAAAACCAGAAAGGCAGGAAAAAATGTCTATGGACTAATTGTATTGGTCTGTTTGACTGACTCAATTCATTTGTCCATGTCACTAACTCTCATCGGTATGTCTGTCGATCTGT
This sequence comes from Acanthoscelides obtectus, assembly GCA_963669975.1. Taxonomy (NCBI): domain Eukaryota; kingdom Metazoa; phylum Arthropoda; class Insecta; order Coleoptera; family Chrysomelidae; genus Acanthoscelides; species Acanthoscelides obtectus. The sequence goes on along the minus strand of CAVLJG010000006.1, from coordinate 85,037,788 downwards.
CCGCTAATACATGACTCCTCTTTATAAACTTGGAAAAGTCCCGTCCCATTAAGGATGAAATTCTTACACAAGGTTACTTCTATGCCAAGGACGAAAAAGCTTTGTAGTTTTTGAAAATTAGTTCAGTGGCGGTGGAGGAAAAGAGCTGAAACTAAAATCATAAATCGATCAAACTTCGTTTTTTGATGTTTCGGGGGATCCTGATCATTTTTGAAAAATATTTTAGGGGTAAAAAAATGGGGGTGGGGGGTTGTAAGTGGCGTAGGAGGATGTATCGCCATTTTTTCATGTTAGTATATTAATACTCTTCCAACCCCAGTAATTCTAAGCACCTATTAGACATATTTCACTCATCGTAGATTTGCGCCAAGACCTTAGAATGATAGAGAAATGCTTTCGAAACGACTCCGTCCGCCTGCTCTCTGGCTTCGTCAGCAAACATGCTGCTTTCGTCCGTCCTACCAAAGATAGACAGTCTTATTTCGAAAGGGCCTAACCTATGCTGAACATAATTCTTTAAGAACAGGTGCCCGCGTTGAGTGGGAAGTGCAGAGTCAACCTACTTGATGCCAATTTTCCTTCTGTCGAGAGTCAAAATTTGCCTATTTTTACGCTACTGCTGTAATTCTAGCAAACATACGTTTGTGTGTATTGGCCATGTTGTTCGTAGTGCATGTATAAAAATTTTCATCAATATTTTAATGTACTTGATATACGTACTTTTTTGTTTCGAAATTACAGCTTTAGTATCTTTTTTATATGAACTTTTAGTATATTTTTTTTAAATAATTTATGCCGAGATATTGCCGCTGTCTTCTGAATCACCCCGAATACGCCACAATTTTCTGCAAACTGCCGAACGAGAAATTATTTTCCTCACTGGTTGACACTCGGTAAAAAGTCAAAAATTTACAAAAAATAGATTACATCAAACTCACCTTATCAGCATTCAACGTGAACGGCTCTGCATCCCTCTCTTGATACATCGGATTGTTGAAATCATTTTCCTGGAGCCTTTCGTGCGAGAAAGACGTTCTGTTTCTGAAGAAGTGGTCGAAGATCAAAAATCCTGCTATGAACAGGATCACGACAACCGCCAAAGTTGTCAAGACAATTACGAGGACACTTTGAGATTTTTCTTTGCCGTCATTGGGTCGGTTAAGTTTTGCATCGATGGGTTGTAGTTCACATCTTCTCCCTGAAATCAGATATATTCGATGTTCATAAAGTAGAACAGTGTAACCTCAATATTAAAAATAGTATCTTAGCATCCGTATACAGGCCTCTTGAAGTTTTTTTTATAATTCAACTACCACGAAGGCCTAAGGCCTAAACACCCATGGGGTACTGTGGGGCTATAAGTTGAAGATTTTATACATTTTGAGCAACATACTAATTTAGTTTTTAGCTATTTTCACTTGCATATAATAGTATAACTGGTATCTTTCACAAATCCTAAAAAATTATTCCGATAACTAAAAATTTAAGGAAATCATGACATTTTCTGTGTTGGATGCTGTAGCCGAGAGTTGCAATTTGCAATGTATAATTTGTATCTTGGCATAGACTGCTGTGCGAAATTAAGTTATACCCAAAATGCATAGCAATGTAATTTTAATAGATCAGAATGTAAAATTACAGAAAATTGATTCGAAAAATGTGTAAAAGAATAATTAAAAAATAAACATGTAGAAATAATGCTAAATAAATATTCAACAAACATAGAATATCTCACCTGAATATCCATCAATGCAAGAGCAGTAAGGGAGATTGTCTATAACAGAACAGTGTCCCTGATTCTGGCAATAATTTTTACATTTGGCCGGTTTATCACAGAGGTCACCTGTCCAGGAAACAGTGCAGTAGCAAATGGGATCTGCCTCAAGTGAAGGTAGCACGCAAATTCCGTCATTGAGACACCTGTTGCTGCAGGGATTTGCATTGCCGACATATGTCTGAAAAAAAAACGGGAAACTATTAATCTACTTTCAATGAAACAACAAACATAATGAAACAATATGCCTACGAGGGTGGTCCCAGAAGTACCCGGTCTGACCTAGAGATGGCGACAGTTGTTTGAAAATTATCATTGTATTACAAAGTATGCAACCTATAAAGCATATGTGTCAAGTTTGAAGACGCCACGTTGTTTAGTATTTGTTTGGCAGCCGTCAATACTGAACGTGTTCAGTGAATTTGTGAAAATGGAGAAAATTGGTAATCGTTATGTGGTACAATACTTTTATTTCAAAGGCCTCAGCCCAACCAACATAAAAGCTGAACTGGATTCTACTCTTGGTGAGTCTGCTCCTTCGTTTACAACAGTAAAATATTGGGTAGCAGAGTTTAAACGAGGCCGTATGAGCTGACGAGAAATGGTGAAGAAAATTCACAAAGCGGTACTGAATGATCGTCGATTGAAAGTGCGCGAGCTAGCAGTCATAGTAGGCATTTCAAAAAGTGCGGTTCATCGCATATTATCTGAAAATTTGGACATGAGAAAGCCGTGCGCAAGATGGGTGCCGCGATTACTCACAATCAAGCAAAAACAGTGTTGTGAAGATGTTTCAATTGAGTGTTTAGCGAAGTTTCACAGCAACAAAGCAAAATTTTTACGTCGTTTCATAACCTTGGATGAAACATGGGTCCATCACTTCACACCCGAGACAAAAGAACAATCAAAACAATGAACTCAACCGGGACAACCGGCTCCAAAGATGATAATTTTCATTGACTATCTTGAAAAAGGTAAAACTAAATAAAAAATAAAATAAACGGCGAGTATTATGCGAACTTATTGCAACGTTTGAGCGATGAAATCAAGCAAAAACGGCCGCATTTGGTTAAGAAGAAAGTGTTGTTTCATCAAGACAATGGACCAGCTCACAAATCCGTTATTGCAATGGCCAATATTAACGAATTAAAGTTTGAGTTGCTACCTCATGCACCCTATTCACCAGATTTAGCCCCCTCGGATTATTTTCTGTTTCCAGACTTGAAAAAATGGTCAAAGTGGTCAAAGATTTTCCAACGATGAAGAGGTGATGTCGGCAGTTAATGGCTATTTTGAGAAGCAAGACAGTTCTTATTATAAAAAGGGTATCGAACTTATAGAACATCGCTGGGAAAAGTGTATAGAGCTCAAAGGAGATTATGTTGAAAAATAAATACCTTTTTTAAAATTTTTGTTTTCTTCGTTGGGTCGGGTACTTCTGGGACCACCCTCGTACATTGGAATAAAGAATGCCACACAAAACACACGGAAAAAGCCCATGAAAAGAATGATCTTTTAATTGTGCTAACGAGAATTCTAACAACACCTCAAATGTCAAAATCTATCAAGCCGTTTGAGATGTGGTTTGTGACATGGAAATTTCAGATTTGATATTTTCGATTGAAATCTCATTTTGATTTTATGTAATTTTGGTATACCCAGTGTCAGTCGCGAAGTCAATACAAATACAGACATCTATTACGTCATCACATCAGTCAGAATTTTTAACTAGATTATGAAAACAATTATCCGTAGAGTTAGTCCTCAAGTAGACTATCATGTATTTCCGAGTTTAACTCTGTACAGTAAGAAAATCATTATTGGTATGGGGTAAGTAAGCGCATATTAAAACAAGAAAGATTGATATTCAAATCAAGTTGGGTACTTTATTTTGAAGGTTCATCTATACCATTTATGTATGAAAAATAATATCGCTCAAATGTTCACCACGACTGGATTTACAGACGTCCACGCGATGGTCGAAATTTTCAATGACATTTTGCAACATGGTCGGTTCTATGGCATTTATCTCGGCAATGATGTTGTTTTTGAGTTCTTGGAGGGTGGCTGGTTTGTTGACGTAGACTTTGCTTTTCAAATATCCCCATAAAAAGAAGTCCAAGGGAGTCAAATCGCACGATCTTGGTCGCCATGGCACATTTCCTCTGCGCGAAATCACGCGATCACCGAAGAAGGACTGCAATCGATGGATATTGACGTTGGTTGTGTGGCATGTTGCACCGTCTTGTTGGAAATAAACATCGTCCATATCCATTCCTTCAAGTTGCTTTTGCGTCAATTGGATCTTGTAGGCGTGTACATTCAAATCCTTGTGGAGAATGCGGAGCAAACTGGTTCTCGAAATGCCCAATTCTTCGGATCGACGCGTTTTTGATTGTTTCGAAATGTTCACGAAGCGCGCGAAACGTGTTTTTTATTTTTGCATCATTTTTGTAGTGCTCTTGAATAACTTTAATGCGGTCTTCAATCGAATACGACTCTCTAACGATCAATGGTAAACATTCAAGTAACAAAATGACATGTCGGTGACAGAAAACAAAGATGGCGTCTATGTCAAATTGACGTTTACTTTCCTGCGTCCCTATTGGACAATCCTTTACAATTGCACTGCCAAATTTTTTGTATAGCAAAAATGTTTTATATCTGGCTAATGATAACGTTTTCCAAATGTATTAGAATAATTCCAACAAAAAATATACACCAATCAAACAAGTGCTCGGTACAGTAAAATGGCTTAACATTAAAAATTTCATTAAAAACCTAGACAAAGGTTTTTAATTATAAAATAATTTATTGCCATTATTCTGTCTGCACTAACTTATTTAAAAGCCGACTAGCATTTTTATGATACCAGACAAAAGCACGAATTCCATTTAAACGCATAAACGTAGTACATGTAGAAAAACGGTTTTCCATCAAGACCTAATGGATTTCAACAAACTAGATTTAGACATAAAACGACAAAATATCCTAAAAAAATCAAAACTGAAAACTCTGTTAGACTTGAAAAACGGCGATAAACCATATGATTTTTTGATAATAATAGTTATATTTATTCACATTAATTATAATAAACTGTGAATAAATTGATAAAATATCCTTTTACGTGGATATAATTCTAGCTCATAATAGTAGTTACAATAAATTGATTGAGAAGGGAGAGAAATAGATAATACGAGGGTGAATCAAATATGAACGGGACTTTTCTGTCTAACGCGCCATAGGTGAACGGAGTGGACGACGTCTTGGTATATGGTACTCGTATATGATGTTAGTAGCATCATGTCTGAGCAAGAAATGCACACGTCTGTTGAGCAACGCATTATCATCACATTTGGAGGAATATGATAAACGTTTGTTATGCATTGTTTTGATGATTAATTTTTGAATTATTTGCAAAGAATTTAGATGGTTGTTGTTATGTATTACTTCCGATTATTGATGAAGCCATTTGCGCTAAATAAATCATTTACTACTACTGTATATAACCACACGCGAAAAATGTAACCCTCCTTCTTAGGTAGTCAGGTAAAAAGGTTATAGCAGAATTTGCCAGAATTTCACATTATATCCTGATCAAATGTCCTCAAGGTTTGCTAATATATTGAAATATGGAGGGTTAATGTTCAGGTATGGAAGCTTGCTGTATCAAGAAGATTAACTCGATATTTGGCAGATATTTCAACTACGTATGTCAAGAATTGTGAAATAAGAAAATATGCCCTAAATGAGTTAAGAACAGTCTGATACTAACCTCACAGTGATATCCTCCATAATTATCAGGGCAACGACATATAGCTTTGTCATTCAAGATATTGCATGTACCTCCATTCTGGCAATTGCAGGATTCCTTGCAGCCATCTGGCGGCGATCTTGCCAAGCAGAGATTTATTTCGCAACGCCTACCTGCGAAATATTTAGGACAACTACATTCAGGTTGTTTCGCACCAACTTTACACGTTCCACCTAGAAAAAAGTAATGTTATATTTCTATAAATTTTTGAACTTGTATTTTGTGTTCTCTTCCCAAAGTTCATAAAAAATCATGCACTTACCATTCTGACAATGATTGAGACAAATGTCCTGATCACACCTTTCCCCACTGTACCCATTCGCACAAGTGCACACCACCTTTCCATTATGCGCAGTCATCGGCTTTCCATGTTTTCCGCATACAGGTATCTCGCAATTGCGACCATGATATTCCAAAGGACACGTACAGCTCTCTCTGCCGTTGGTAATGGTACACACGCCGCCATTTTCGCACGATAAGTTCAGACAGTTCTGGCATCTGGAACCGGTAAAGCCCGGTTTACATTTGCACATTGGCACTCCGGAGCTTGAGTTCGTGCACTCGCCCGAGTTGTGGCATCTGTAAAAGAAAATATGTTTATGTTTTTGTTTCCTGTAATTATGTTTTTCATTCATGTTCCTGTGATTGGGTGCAAACCTGTTGGAATAAAGATTATTAGTATTAAGATTATTATTTTCCATATATGGCAGGCTGCTAACCTAACCCTACAACCCTCCTCCTTTATCCGGGCTGGAACCCACCAAGCTACTCAATCCACCTGGTTTATAATGCAGGCGGAGTCAGAAACAAGTATGGCGCTTCATAAGACAACAAAGAAGTGAAATGAAATAACTAGTTGAAATAGAACATATAAAAGAGGATACATGGGTGGCCTTTCTGACAGAAATGTTTAAAAAAGAAAACGAATGAAAAGACCGAAATCTCCCGAGAAGATGTGAAACAAGGAATAAATAAATTAAAAAATAGAAAGTCACAAGGAGAAGATTAAATAGCAAATTAACACTTAAAATATGGAGGTGATTACCTTGTATAACAACTGCAACTCCTTATTCAAAAAATAATCACTACGAACAGAATACCAGATGAATGGAGGAGAGCGATCATGCTAATGTTCTTCAAGAAAGGATATAAGAAAGACCCCAATAATTATCGAGCAATAAATCTGTTAAATATAACACTCAAATTGACAACAAGAATAATAGCGACAAAAATAAACGAACGAATAACTCTGCAAGAGGAACAGCAAGGATTCCGGATAGGAAGATCATGCACGGATGCAGTTTTTGTAATAAGACAAATAAAAGAAAAGTCGCTGGAATACAACAAACCGGCATATATGTGCCTGATAGATTTGAAGAAAGCGTTTGATTGAGTGAGAATTCGGGACGCGATACATTTATTATATGATAGGGAAATACCACTGGATTTAGTAAAAACTATTGATAATATATATATAAAGATAACATAGCTATGGTGAGATGTAAAGGAAAACTCTCGCAACCTATCAAGTATGAAACTGGCATTAGACAAGGAGATTCGCTGAGCCCACTAATATTTAATCTGATAATGGATGAAATCATAAAGAACGTTAAAAGAAGAAGAGGTAGAATGGGAGAAAAGGAAATGCAGATAATATGCTAAGAATATTCATAATTTTTATAAATGGTTGAATATTTTTATGGAATTCTAGTATAGCGTTATACCAAAATAATGTTTTTATATTAATAAGTTTTGATTCAATATATGCTACGCCGACAACGACATAATAATAGCCGAAAATGAAGATGACCTACAAAGATTAATCAAAGAATTCGAAGATACGGCGTTCATATACGAGTACAACATGGTGATTTCAGAGAAAACTAAATCGATAGTGATATCAGCGGAACGGAGACGATGTAAACTGGTCGTAAATAACAAAATAATAGTGATGGAAATGGAATACTTGGGAATCAAACTGTCAAGTTATGGAAAAGTGGAAGAAGAAGTACAAAAACAAGTGAGCATGGCGAACAGAGCAGCAGGATGTCTCAACAATACAATCTGGAGAAACAAATACCTCATAACGCTAACGAAATCTGGGATATATATATAAATCAACAATAAGACCGATAATGATGTATACAGCCGAAACAAGAGCGAAAACTCAAAGATTATTGGAAACACCAGAAATGAAAGTCTTACGAAAAATAACAAACCAAACTCTAAGAGACAGAGTAAGAAGTGAGGAAATACGAGCTAGATGTGGTATAGAGGAAATAAAGCCAGTCTCCTTGAAATTACACCCTGATTTTTTGTTTTCCTCATCAATCTCTCTTATCTCTGAGCAGTAAATGCGCGTGGTCTTCCATGTTTTGGGAGATTCAGATATGGCATTCCCTGCTCGCACTCCGATATTGTTTGATACATGGTTCTGCGTGGAATGTTTTCATTCCGGAGTATTCGACAGATTTCAGCTTTGGTACCCACCCTACTGAAAAGTTCTCACAGTGCTGACCAAAACAAAATTCTCACCTATTCTGGCACAGATCCACAGGCGTTTCACACCTCTCTCCAGTCCACTGCGGAGGACACATGCACCTCAACGGTACCACTTCCGTCCCTCTGGTGGCCGCTTTGGTGTTAACGATGCACATTCCGTGATTCTTGCAGTACTGCGAGCACCGGTACAGTTCGCAGTACTGGCCGGCGAACGATGGTGGACACACGCAGGAAGGTCCGTAGCCCTCGATGATCTTGCAAGTACCTTTGTGGCAGTTCAGCGGGCAGGATGGTGTTCGGCTGTTGGTTACTTTGCATGTCTGAAAAGAAAATAAATCAAACTTTTAACCTTTACCTTTCTGATGTTTAAAAAAGTGAATTTTTAATGTAAGATTGGAGCTTTGTAACTAGATTCAATCGCGGAATCTCTACTAATAGAATTTATCAATGGAAAATAAATATACGCAGAGATTGCAGAAGTTGACATGGTTATAAATCTGTCATAAATTAGTTTCAATTGTTGTCATAAATTAGTGTAACAGTAATAAATTAGACTTTAAGCAGCAAAAAGGGTATTTTTATTACAATAAATAACGAAGGCACTGCCACAAGTGAGTATAAAAAATGTCCTACAAGATTCCCGTCTGAAGATAAAGACTCCAAATGGTGCCACCGGAAATCGGTGTATGTACTTTAAACAATATTTTATGGACAGTTTGACGAAATTTTGATAGCATCATAATAATCAACTGCGGCGTCATGTTATGGTACCCATATGGAACAATTAACTTGTTTAGGTTGTCAAGGTAGGACTAGTCTCAATGCAATACTGCTTCCTCATAAGCTATATAATAATGGACCAACTTTGTCATTTTTGTAGTAGTTAGTAGTAGTAGTAGTAGAAAGATTTATTTAGCACATTTGGCTACATAAACAGAATAATTGTAAACAACTTAGAACTAGTAAATTCAAGCCATATGGTGTATGATGGAAATGCTGGGCAACCTATAATTGTAGATTTAACAAGTGATTTCTCAATTTTACTTTAAATTTTGTCAAAGTTTTCTGGTCTTTTATCTCTGAGTATAATTTATTATATTCAATCAACCCTTGATGCAATACAGATATGTAGCATATATATTTTGGGTCATTAAATGGAAGTCATCTTTATTTCTGGTATTATGTAAATGATGGTCGACATTTGATGATGTTAAATTAGTTAGACTTGATGGAAATATATTATTTTTTACTTTATAAATGAATATCATTACAAGATATTTGATAAAAATTTTTACATTGAGCCATTTTAATTTGCTAAGCATTTGCCTAATTGGAGTATATTTATCTTTATTTAGTATTATTCTCATGCATTTATTTTGTAAAATTTGCAGTCTTTCCAAAATGGAATTATTTGCTAAATATAGAATAGTCGAACAGTACAAGAAGTTTGGAAGGATGATGGTATTATAGATAATTTTTCTGCTATATGAACTCAGACAATAATTTCTAAACCAATCTAAAATACTTCCTGTTATACCATATGCCTTCAATTTACCTAACAAAATATCTCTATCAATCGTTTCAAATGCCCTCTTCAAATCCAAAAATACTGCTATGACAACTTCTTCTGAGTCTATGGCTCTTCTCCAATTCTCAGTTACCAACTGGAAAGCCGTTTCTGTGGAATATTTTTTTCGAAAGCCTGCTTGCGCCTCCACAAAAATTTTGTTTTCTTCTATAAACTGCATTAATTGGTCATGTACTATGGACTTTAATAATTTTTCAATGTCTGGTAACACATTTACTGGTCTCATATCGCTGCATCTTTTAGAATTTTTTATTTTGGGAACTGGTGTTATTGTAGAGCATTTCAAATCTTCAGGAAAATAATTGCTTCTCAGTGAACAATTGATCCAATTTAATACAGGATATCCCAAAATTTCGAAACAGTTTTTCAGCACGTTTTTAGTAGTGATTTCGGCACAGTTGTTATTTGATTTTAAACTGTTTACTTTTTTTCTGTGAAATTTTGAAAGTGTATGCAACATTTCCCCCTGGAAACTGATTTTTTTTCATATAGTCAGGTGCAGTATTGGCAGTACCCACAATATCAACAATACTTTCCACAAAATATTCATTTAGTTTGTCTGCAATCACCAAAGAATTTGTTTCGGTACCGTTTTCGAATTGAACTTGATTTACACAATCATGCGGCTTCGAATTGATCAGTCTTTTTAAAGTCTTCCACATCTTTACACTGTTGCACTTGTTATTATCGATTTGTTTATCGTAGAATTTCCATTTTTCTTATCTAATTACATACACACATTTATTCCTAAGTGTTTTATATACCTCCCAATCATCATTTGATTTTGTGAATATACATTTATTGTATCTCTCAAATTTTGAGCTGCCTTAATATTTTTGTTATACCAGGGTGTATTTTTTGTCGAGCAAATCACTTTTTTATCAGTTGCAAGATCTAAACAAGTTTTTATATTTCCTATTATGTTGTCATATATTTTTTCCATATTCTCAGCAAAATTCCAATAGCAGCCAGCAAGTTCTCGTTCAAGTTTTTCGTACTTAATAGTATTTACGATTTTCTTAATTTTTGTATCAGAAAAATCCCCTACCAAGGGCAGCATTGTCCAACTGTGATCACTAACTTTAGGTGTATGTACAGCTTTAATCCCTGCACATTCGAAATTTACAATAACAAGATCTAACAAAGTCGTTTATGGTTTCTTTCAATTTTCTTGTTTTCATGCTTTTACCATAATAATTTAAATTAAAATCACCTAAAAGTATTATATTGTTTCTAAAATTCCACATTTCTTCGCATTTTTCTTCAAAAAACGTTAAAAATGTATCCGCATCACTGTTTGGTGAACGGTAAAAAGTACAAAGATCATAACGTTTCCCAAATAATTTGAACTGTATATGTGTATACCAGTATGCATAGTCTAAAGTGGTACAATCGAATAATGGGATCTGTATTTTGTGGTAAACATAAATCACTACACCTCCAGAATGTCTGGAGTTGGAGTTGCATCTGTAGGTTTTATAATTAGTAATTTATCACCATCAGTGATGTCTTCTGTAGCATGTGTTTCGGTAAGACATAATACAAGTGGTTTTCTCCATCTTAAAAACTGTTGAACTTCATCTATATTATTCATCACTGTGTGGTACCTTTACCACGCTGCTGGGGTTGACTTCCAACCCTTCATTTCGAATTAAATTAAGTTGCTCTCTAGCTCCATTTTGTACACGAACGAACGTGCACAATCCCATAAGTCGATTTCCTTCGAAAATAAAATTTGTGCAATTATCCACAAAAAATCATGAAAAAGCTTACTGATAGGGACACAAGCGATAGTATGTTCAGCCCCGAGAAACTAACCCCACAGATCACAATCGTGACAATATACTGAACAAAACTTACCAAATTATCTTTGGTGTATCCATCTGCACATATGCAAGTGGCATCCTTAGGCGTCAATAAACAAAACTCATTATTATTACAGAAATCGTCGCAAGCATTTGGTATCTTCATTTGCTTCTGTTCCTGTAATATCAGAATATCGGATATCCTTGTCGATCCTTGCAGCAGATAGAACATGTCACCTTGCCCAAACTTGTTCATTCGGATGATGTCATGTTCATGGTATGTTGAGAAAAACATGGAATCTTCAAATATTTCCAGTTTGAATGGTTTGATACCAGCTTCAAAGTGCTTCACTGTATGCCTGTCAGTGCCGTCGAATAGGATCGATTCTATGGTCATTGTCTTTGGATCAGCCCAATACAGTCGACTGGTCGGGTGGTCTATAGCCAGACCTAGAAAAGAACATAGTTTAAATCACATTGAATAATCTGGTTTTGAGGAATGTAAGGTGAAATATCTAAAACAGGCAAGCTTGTTTATAAGAACTTTGTTAGTATTTCAATACGTTGAATCTACCAGTCAATATTCTGTAACGCCCTGTATGCAATGAACCATTCAGAAGAAACATACACAATTTAGGATTGATTCAGAATTTTATAGCTATACGCATTTTCAAAAACATACCTGTGGGCCAAAGAATTCCAGTGTTGATCAAGACCTTTCTCTTATAACCGTCCATGAATGCTGTCTCTATTCTAGGGCTAGGGCCAAGATCTGTCCAGAACATTACGCCTTGAGTGGGTGCCACTACTATGTCTCTAGGTTGCTGAACATTTCCGCTAACCAAGGTGCAAACGTAGTCACCATCCAAAGAGGCTGCTATTATTCTGTTTCCGTCAGTTACATACATTCTCTTAGCAATCTGTAAATGAAAAAATATTTTTACAAATGTGAAGTATCTCGATAACCATAACTTGTCGTGCCTGAGGACAAGGTTGATTCTAGCGAAATTTTTGACACAGATCTTAAATAAAAACCTTTAGTTGAAGAACATGCAGAAAAAATGAGTGATCTTTAAGCACTTAAAATGAAAAGAATCATACCCAATCCAAGCTGATACCCCTTGGATCTTGCAAATTGGACAATACAGTTTTTGCTATTTCAGAATCTCTATTAGATCTTCCATCCTTGTCAACGTGTATAATCATAGACTGAACTCTCTTGTTTTGGTGATCTGTCCAAAACGCTAAGTGTTGTTGATCGTTCGATATTAGTATGTCTACTGCATCCACTTTGTATCCTGGGGCTGTTGCAAGGGTCCTCCGTAGTTCGTTGTCGTCACGAGATTTATATGGAGATATTAGCCTGAGCTCTGCTTCTGAAGCAATAACTAATTCTGCCATTTTTCCTTTCGCTTGGCAATGTCCGTCTTCTACGTGTCTGAAAAAATGTAAAAAGTTCCTTGTTTATTTAATTTGGAATAAGCATTAAATTAATTCAATATGTAGGCGTATCCATATTCTAAGACCGCGGATATACTCTGACGAGGAAGGTGGAATTCGACAGGCTACAGGTCATGGGTGACAACATTCCAGTGGCTCCTCAGCCTCCTTATTCGCCTAACTTGAGTCCTTGTGACTTTTTTCTCTTCGCGAAGTTCAAAAATCACCTCAAGGGAACTCATTTTGGGACAGTCGGAAACACTCAAACGGCTGAAGGCTGCCTCAGTATCGGAGTGCCAGCACTGCTATGCGGAGTGGAAGAACCGTCTCCAGCACTGTGTGGCTCCAGAAGGACGTTATTTCGAGGGTGGCAATATAAAATTGTAATTACATTTGAATAAAAAAATCAGTTTCATCACTTAATTTACAAACTGCTTATTTATCTATCATTGTATACTCACTCGTATCCCTCTATGCACTTGCACGACGTCCTATTCCAGGCGACCAGCACGCAAAGCTGCGAGCACGCGTCCCACGGACACATCGACTCCGTAGCGCACCTCGCTTCGTCCGATCCGTCCGAGCAGTCTACGCGTCCGTCGCACTCGAGAATGGCATCTATGCACCGGCCGTCCGAATTACACCGAATCTGCATGCGCGGACACAGGCCGTGCCGTTTGCACACGTGACGTTCCTCGTCGCTGCCGTCACCGCAGTTGTCGCGACCGTCGCAGAGGACTGTTACGGGAACGCAACGGTGGTTCTTGCATCTAGAAAAGGTCAAAACAGATGATCATGAATATCTTACTGAAAAAATCACATTGAAGTATAAGTACATTAATAATAATCCTCTTTATGAGTGGCGAAATTTAGCATAGTGCTATTCTGCCACTTAACCCCCTAAAAAGTACAACGAAAAAACAAAACAGAATATTTCAATGTTAACAAAAGTAATACTCGTAATATATAAATATATATATATATATATATATATATATATATATACCGGGTGTCCGCAAAGTTGGGGTTTTCCTTTTCAGAAACAACTACCCTTGAAATAACAAAGGTAATATGTAGTGAAACGAGGGCGACCAAGTAAAAAAAAATAAAGGAAAAAGTACTCACTCTCCAGTTGACGAGAAGGGCTAAGTACGTCTCTGCCCGAAATCATACCGCTCCAACAGAAAATGAAATCAGCTGATGCGCTACCGAGCAGACGCCGGCCGTGTTGCAGACCTCGAACAGAGGTAACAAATAAGAAGGCGTTGGCGCGTTTTCAGTTTTTAGGTAAACGTACTTTATGTATTGTTCGAAGTTATCGCCGTTTGATTCAAAAACACAGATGCGTGCACGACGTAGCCAAGCATCGGTGCAGGCTTTGAGAATGGAGTCCCTCCCCCGAATGGAAGCACCAGCTTGTTCAATTCTGAGACGAAGTTCGTCAACCGTATGCACTTCAGTACACTAAGCGTTTCATTTCTCCCCAAAGAAAAAAATCACATGGTGTTAAGTCTGGAGATCGCGGAGGCCACGCTACGGGTCCATTACGTCCGATCCACCTATTCGAAAATAATTCATTCAAAAACTCACGCACTTCGCGTCTAAAATGGGGCGGTGCACCATCGTGCAGAAACCACATTGATTGTCTTACACTTAATGGCACATCTTCTAACAAGGAAGGCAAAATGTTGCATAAAAAGTCTAGGTATTGCATCCCGTCTAATCGATTTGGGAGAATAAATGGTCCAATGAGCATACCGTTCACCATGCCAGCCCAAACATTCACCGAAAATGTTTTTTGAAAATGTGCCCGACGGACAGCGTGCGGATTTTCTACTGACCAAGCATGAGTGTTGCGAAAGTTATTCACCCCATTACGCGTGAACGTAGATTCGTCTGTCACCAATATGCACTTCAAAAAGTCCGGATTATTGTCATGTTGATGCAACAACCACTCACAAAACCGCACTCTTGCTGGAAAATCGTCAGGTTGAAGGGCTTGTACACGTTGGACGTGAAACGGATACAGCCCCTCTTCACGCAGCGTTTGCCACACTTTAGTTTTTGATACTTGTACTTCTCTAGCCACGTCTCTAGTGCTTGTTGTTTTTTGAAACGCAATCGATTATACGGGTTCGTTTACCTCTACACGCGTGACCGTAACCGTCAGTTGAAGGTTGCATACTGACCTGACACACTGACCCCGACCCAGTTCTGTCGTCGGGTTGAGCTAGTGTCCTAGTACCACTCGGGGATGTCGCGGGTCGCGGCTACAGGACGGTATTCAGATATTTTTGATGTTGCAGAGCCCTTTATCCCGGTTCCCTTAAGACATTGGTGTATATGGTACTAAGAAAAATTGCTTATGTTTTCAAGATCTATACGTCGTGTAAAGGAAAACCCCAACTTTGCGGACACCCTGTATATACATATAAATATAAATAAGTTGTGTATAAAATATAAATTATAACAGTTTTACAGTTCAAAGAATTAAATTGTACATTTTACAGCAAATGACAAGGCGCCAATTTTTTCCCACACTAATTGGTGAGGAAGACGGTGTATATGAATTATTTCGAAATCGAATCTATCGTCTTTCGGTAATGCTTCGCCCTTCTAAGAGACATACAGTTCTGCTCGGGTTTTGGTGAACTTTTGGCACAACGATGAAGTTTTGTAGGCTTTGACAGTCTGTCCAGTGGACTTGTTTCGACTTTTAACGTTCACTATTAAGGCAGAGTAACTCATATCTCACTTATCACTTATTCTCTCTCAACTATACCTAATTTTTTACATTTGCTTTAGCAGTGTGGCGAGGGCAAATTTTTCTAAGAGACATTGTAAAAGAAGAAACATTTACCTAAATCTACCCGTAGGACACGCAGCCGAAAAGCAATTCTGCTCATCAGAACCATCTTCACAATCATCCTGTCCATCGCATCTCCATTGTTCATTGATACAAAAGCCGTTTTGACATTTGAAACCGTTATGCAGACAAGTTTTCGTACAGTTTGCTTCGTCTGATCCATCTGCACAGTCTGGCTCGCCATCACACCTCCAAGATCTATAAAAAAAAAATTTATCTCAACTAGCAAAGCTTTCTTTTACTATAAGAACAATTAGTTACCAGGTAGGGAAAAACTGAGCCTTGGCAGTTAATTTGCTTTATTTATATGTATGTTCCCCAAATTGTTTTGAAAAACTGCTTATTTTACAAAGACGAGCTGTTAGAATATAAGTCTGTACATGCTTTTAATTCTAAATCTTAATGGATGTCGTATCATTGTTTATTTTAGATACAGTAACTCTTAATTTTTAAATAAATCTAAAATTGAAACGTTAAATATAAGTTACGATATTACACGAAAACAAGATCTTAAATTAGTAGTAACTAAATCAACGCTTGTGAAAGATTCAATAATTTATAATGGTCTGAACATTTAGAAGTGCCTCCATGATGCTACCAAAAGAATCAACAATTTAAAAATATTCTACCATGAACTTGAAAAACCTCTAACTTGTATCACATTATACCATTTGTGAGCTCCACAATTAATTTACTCAAGATTTACATATGTAATTTTCTTATACTTCAAAGTTAGCATTTAGCCCGGTGAGTAAACACAAAATTTTCCCACAACCTTGCCAGTAGTAGACTCTTCGGTCTCCTGATCTGTCGCCGTGCGCTGTTCGGGTTCGAATCCCGTCCCAAGACAAATTTTTCTGTTGGCTATGTACATATATGTTGTGATTTTGTCCGTAGGTGGTAGACGGTCTCTGACTGCCGAACGGAGAGGTACCACCCGGCGGATCTCGTAGGCAGGGCCAGAATGTGTACATGTTGCATGTACACGTGTTCCCTCGCCAGAGTCCGTGTGGCTTTTTCCTGTATCCCCCTATTGCCCCACGGTACCCCATGGGTGTTTAGGCCTTAGACCTTCGTGGTAGTTGGAGTATAAAAAAAAGAAAAAATCTACAGGGTGTCTCAAAAGGTACGAAATCTTTTGTAAATAAACAGCACGCCACTGAGTAGATTTAATTGGTGGGGGAGCATCGTGCTGAAGAGTCAAGTGTCGGGAAATTTAGTAACCATGCCGAACTTCACCTGAGAACAACGTGCGTTTTGCGTGCGGGCGTACTATCAATCCAATAATTCGTTAATAGCTGCGCACCGTCATTATCGAAATCATTACGGTTTACATGGTCTCCAACAAGCTCTCAGTGCGACTAGCATTTTGCGATGGGTAAGAACGCTAGAGGCTACTCGCAGCACAACAGTAGTTTCTCACACGGGTCGTCCGAGAACTGCTAGGACCCTTGAAAACATCGAGCGTGTTCGTCAATCTGTGCGACAAAATGCAGAAATGAGTGTGCAGAAACGGGCTACGCCGTTACGAATCCATCGATCAACAGTGCACCGAATTCTTAGGAAGGATTTAAAGCTAAATGCTTATAAGATTCAATTGGTCCAACAATTAAAAAGATAGATTTGGTCTCAAGGTTAAATTTTGCTAATGAGATGTTGCAAAGGTTTCATAATTTCGACAACATGTTCTCTAGTGACGAGGCCCATTTTTATTTAAATGGGCATGTCAACAAGCACAATAGCAGGATTTGGGGAGAGGAAAGTCCGCATAATACTCACGAACGACCGTTTCATTGCCCGAAAGTCACGGTATGGGCCATACTTCTTTGAGGACGCGAGAGGCAGGGCCGTAACTGTGAATTCAGACCATTATATCGCTATGTTACAGCAGTTTTTTGGACAGAACTACGTCAGCGACCAGATTACAATATTGACAGTTGGTTTCAACAAGGTGGCGCAACTTGTCATACAACTAACGCATCCATTGCTGCGGTTCATGAGCTGTTTACTGGACGTGTAATTTCTAAACGGGGTGACATCAATTGGCCCCCACGAAGCCCAGATTTAACTCCTCTAGACATTTTCCTGTGGGGCTACCTTAAGGAAAGGGTATACCAAAATGCTCCAGCTAATATAGAACAGTTGAAGCGGAATATCGAGGAGGAAATTGCCCTTATCACCCCTGATCTACTCCGTCGAGTATTAGTCCATATGCGCTCAGTATTTCAAGAATGCCAGCGACGCAACGGACGACATCTGATAAATGTTATTTTCAAAAAGTAATTTCCAAAATGTCTCGCTTTGTATTTTATAAATAAATAAGTTGTGAGTAAAGTTGTTCGGATATTATTACATTTTCAAATATTTCGTACCTTTTGAGCATAATATATAAAATTTTGGATATAGGTAACTGACGTAGTCTTCTTTATCATAACGAAAATTTCCAAATCCTGCAGTAAGCAGGTACTGAAAACAAATTTGAAAAACTTTTTGATTGATCTGTTTGTTACGGACCTATAAATTATTATATATTATTAAAATTTATCAAACACTTCTGCCTACCACAGGCGAGCAACGTCAAGCAATTAATCGTTACATGTTATAACCTGTTCAACTAACATTTGCGCCGCGCCACAATTCCTGAGCTTATTGGCTTATTGTTGCGTGGCTAATAGCACGAAAGCATGGAAATAGAGGACCTCTTTTTTCTTGATATGGTGTAAATGTCATTTGAATACGGTATTAGAGGAATTGCTGCACGTCAGATGACATATATCCTCTAAATCCATGGCCTCCATTCATCTCTACTATTATATTAATTGGGAGAGATACTTACAAATAAATGCAAGCTTTTGGATTGGTGCATTGGAATTCGTTCTTTTTGCATGGAATGTTGCAGTTTTCTTCATCAGATCTATCGTCGCATTGATACTCTCCATCACATCTCATTATACCTCTAATGCACTTGCCATTTTTGCATCTGAACTCAGATTCTGAACAGTTTCTGTAGACACAGTCTGGAAAAACATTATTCTCAGTTATCACTTTTAGTAAGAGATTCTCAAACTTATTTCATCTACTGCCCACTTCAATTACTTTCTAGCACCCACTTAAATTACTCTAATCTAAATATACCTCGTGGTTCACACAAAAATCAGCTTTTTTCTTCCTACGCCATTCGGCCAAAACATTATACAAACGGTAGGGCAATGAAAGAATGTCTAAGGACTAATCGCACGGGCCTATTTGACTGACTTAATCCGTTTAATTTCTCTGTTACATATGTTCATAGCTGTGTTCTTAGAGGATTTAACTTGAACTCAATCCTTTCTGAACTGATGACAACGTTGCGTAGGAAGTGCATAGTCAACCTACTCGACGGCATTTTTTTCGCGGCTGCTATAAAGAGCCTCGAGAAAAGCTACTTTATCTGCTTATGAGAAAACGATTTATTTTCTAAACATTAAAACTGTAAATCTTTCTGATATCTATCACTTTGTTGGTCATTCAAAAATTAATATCGCGTTAATACCATTTTCAAGTCAAAATTTAATAATTCTCATATTCTACAATCTTAGAAGAATTAAATTCAATAGATTCACAAATGCTAAAAAAGACTGTTTAAATTATCTACTTACTTTCTTCGTCTGAACCGTCACCACAATCACTGTCAAAGTCACATCGCCATCTTCCTGGAATGCACTTGTTGTTCTTGCATTTGAAATACGTAGGTTCGCAAGTATGGTAAATAGGATTATTGCAACTGCTAGGTTCATCCTCTCCCTCTGCGCAGTCTGCCTCACCGTCGCATTGCCACGATTGGGGAATACATCTGCAATAAGGTATAGCAAAAAATCCCATTAAAAAATATGAAGAAAATCAACTGCTCGAAAATAAGGAGGTTTTCTGAAAGTCTAGTTTGCAGAATGCCTTGTGTAGCTTGTGATAGTATATGCTTGCAATTATCAATCTTAGCAATTCTATCGTAAAATATATTTCAAACAAGAATTCCTGTTGAACCTGTTTAAATGACTATTTTTAAAGGTTAACACAATGTTGTTAGGAAAATTTAAAACCAAATTCAGTCGTTGAACAAATGGATCCGGAAATTCTCCATTTCCGAGGAGGTTAAATTTTTAAATCTTTGTATTTAACGAGAAATTATACACCACTGGTTTTTGAAAATCAAGTAAAAACTCATATTAGTTCAGCTTGGAAAGTGTGTCTTGAAGTTTGTCGTTATGTCCGTTAAAAAAACGACGCTATTGTTTAATAACGATAAACTGAAGTACTGGTTAATAGAACAATCGATCTAGCTTTAAGATATTGCGGATACTAATTAATTATTTGCAAAAATCAATGAAGTGATGTGATTCCGAGAAATGTAGGTGAGGTAATGGAAACGAAGCACTTCTGGACCTTTGTCTGGACCTTTTTACAAGTTTATAATTATCACAGCATAATGTTCATTATTTTTGTCTCAATTGGGTCAGCACTTGGATCAGTTTTTCTGTACGTTGGCCCTTTTCGAAATTACATTTATTGTTTAAATGAGTAACTTTAATTTCTGGTTGTAATTGTGAATAAATTTGTTTATTATTACTTTAAACCCAATATGGCCAGCGCCGGAAAAAGACGATTTATAATTTGCATGGTTACCCCTATACTATTGTTATCAAATGAAAGGACTTGATTACGGAAACATAATAGACAAAGTGGCGTCATTCTAAATCCAATATGGCGGCCGCCGTTAAATGGTGAATTATAATTTCAATGTTCACCGTTATGATATAGGTATCAAATGAAAGGACTTAATGGGAGAAACACAATAAGCAAATAAGGTCACTCTAAATTTATCGTTATATCGTTGTATGATTCATATCTATTGACATTTCAGAATACAAACAAAGTAAGAAGTTTTATGGGGTCCTTTTAATAAAATATATGAAAATCATAAAAAAATTACCAAACCAGTTATTTGGCACCTTATATACTAAAAAGTAAAAAATAAATTAAATGCAAAAATGCATTTTTAAAAATAAATTTCTATTTAGTTGTTATTGAAATGAACTAAAAACGTAAAAACATGTTTTCTGATTGGAAATATTTGAACCTCATCTCAAGTTTGACAGTAGAACAGAAAAAGGATGTAAGACGCTTTTCTTTGGAAACATGGCATGACGGAGGTTCATTATCGTTTAAATATTTCCAATCGAAAAATGTTTTTTTAAACTTTTAGGACATTTCATTAACAACTAAATAAAAGCTTGTTTTTAAAAACGCATTTTGTATTTTATTTCTTCATATTTTAATGCGTTGAATCTTGCACCCTGTATACATAACCTGTATAATTGCACAAATATGAATCTCACCTTCCAGAATTGCACCTAATATGGTTCGGCCCACACGTCCTAGTCTGACAATCCTGTTCTTCGTCCGAGTTGTCGGTGCAATCGTTGTCTTTGTCACAGACCCAAACAGCTGGAATGCACTTATCGTTGGCGCACTTGAACTGGTTCGGAGGACACGACGCTGGAGGGCAATTCTCTTCGTCTTCGCCCAAAGGACAGTCAACATGTTTGTTGCAACGCATCTTTGATGGGATACACATTGGAGGTTGGGAGGAGTTACCCTCACATCTGTAATTGCGAGAATTTTCGAAAATGAGATTATGTTATTTTGGAAGTTATATGATATAACATGTCTGTTTGTCTGTCGGTCTGTCCACTAATCTTATAAGAAGAGAAGACCGCTCGGATTTTAACTGAATTTTTACACAATGTTACTAGTATGCCAAGGACGCAAAAGCATTATAGTTCTTGAAAATCGGTCCGGTGGTGGCAGAAGAAAAGGTCAAAAATGAAAAATAATAAGTCACTCATACTTCCTTTTTTTTACGTTTCAGAGGATCCTGATCATTTTTGGAAAAAAATGAGAGGTGTAAAAAGTTTGTGGGGGTTGCGGGGTGGTGAGGGTTTATCTCAATTTTTGTGATGTTAGTAAATTTATACGCTCCCAACCTTAGTAATTCTATGCCCCTGTTAGATATACAGGGTGTAAACGTTATGGTAGTCATTATTGAAATGGGTAATAGGGGGGGGGGTCAAAACAAGTCAAAAAGTTCATATGACCCATGATCTAAAAGTCAATAGATCTTTGTCTAAATGGCTTTATAGTTTACAACTTTAAGTGCTTTACATCACCACAATCTTACTAATTTTTATAATCTAAGCTAAAACATTTTTAAATTGGGTGATTAACAAATAAATTGCATTAAGTTTTCCTAAGTTAAGCCAAAATTTGTAGTCAGTAAGTAAGTAAGTTTCATTAAATTAAATATTTAAAACACACATGACAACAGCGCGTCGGTCATTCATCACTCTTATCGAACCGGCAATCGATCGCAAACGGTAACAGTGGTTAGGTATTGTTCGCGTACGTCGTTGTGTTTATTTACAATGTTCTCGAATCAAGAGTTCGCCGACATGTTGTTAGTTTACGGTGAAGCTCGTCAGAATTCAACTCTTGCAGCTCAAATTTATCGCGACAGTTTTCGCCAACGGGTCCACCCAGACAGCAGGACATTTGTGCAAGTGTACCAAAGACTTCGAGATAAAGGAAGTGTTCAGCCCAATAATATTCGCACTCGTGAAAGACAGGTTACTGTAGAGCAGGAGGAACAAATTTTAAATATCGTGGAAGTCAATGCAGATATCAGCACTCGGGAATTAGGTTGTCGCGTAGGACTATCGCATACCATAATCCATAGAATCCTACGAGAAAATTTGCTTTATCCCTACCATTTACAACGAGTGCAGGCCTTGTTAACAGAAGACTATCCTCGCAGACTAACATTCTGTCAGTGGTTTTTGCACAAAAACATTGAATTTTTTAAAAACATTCCAGCGACGGACGAATGTACTTTTACGCGAGACGGGATATTAAATTTCCATAATACTGCTCACACGTGGTCCCAAGAAAATCCTCATACCATTCGTGAAGGTCATTTCCAACGTTTTAAAATAAATATTTGGGCGGGTATTCTTGACGATCAGGTAATTGGCCCTTTCGAGTTACCCCCAAAGTTGGCAGGAGAAGGATATCTTAGTTTTCTAACCAATAACCTACCAGAACTTTTGGAACAGACCTTAGACAACATGCCATTACAACGGAGACAGAATTTGTGGTTTCTTCATGACGGGGCACCACCACACATTTTTAGAGGCGTCATTCAGTATTTGAATGATGATTATCCAAATCGCTGGAGCAGTCGAAATGTTCCTGATCCTCGAAAATGGCCAGCAAGATCTCCTGACCTCAATCCGATGGATTTCTGGTATTGGGGAGAACTTAAAGGGATGGTTTCTGGGGCCGGTCCAATAACAACTGAAGCACAACTTCGCGAAAAAGTCGTTTTTCTCTAAAAAAATGCCGTTTTGACCCCCATGTTATATGAAACTTTTTGCTTCTTTTAACCCCCTCTATCACCCATTTAAATAATGACTATCATAACGTTTACACCCTGTATTTCACACAGCAAAATATTCCTAGCGGACAGATCGCGTACCTACCGGCCGCGGCTGCTGCTTCCGGCGACCTGCCGCCGGCCTTGATTAGCGTTTTGTTGTTCTTGTATTGCACATATTTGTGCCGCGACACAGCATAGGATTTTTCATACGTGACGGCAGGAAAAGATTGTCTATGGACCGATTTTTTGCATAGAAGTTTTACGTATCAATCTATCACTAATTTCAACTTACTTCCTTTAGATCTTAAACAATTACCGGCACGAAAATTTAAGGTAGCGCTTAAACAATATTTGAACGCTAGACAAAAGTATTTGTATATCATAACATCCTAACAAGTACTATAAAGATAGGTTTGCTTACTTCATATGGGGTGTGAGCAACTCAAAGTAAGCGAATATGTCTGAATATGGTAACAGGTGTAAGGGTTTAATTTGTTGATTATTAAATCGACCTTTTAATGACAATCGATAGTCATTCCAAAGTTTCTGTATGACTTCTAATATAATTGCTAACAAAAAGTATCAACACGAGATTCACTTGAAGGTCGAGGTAGCGTTGCGCTAGGTTTTTATACTGAAGACATTAGTCATCTATTATCTATCGTATACATACATACTTTTATACCTAAGAACAAGTACAATCGAGCAAATTATGCCGAGTAAGTTACGGTAGAACAAAAATAGACCAAGTAACCTATAGTAGATTTCTATTTTGCTCGATTGTAGCAAATAACTTGTTGAACGAAGATCTTACCTGAACTGGCTGTTAAGGCAGGTGTAATGTTGACAGTCGCTCTCGTCCGACTTATCCCCGCAGTCATCGTTTCCATTGCACAGCTCGGACGGATGAATGCACTTGGTGTTGTTGCACTGGTACTGACCCGGTTTGCACACGAATTTTCTGCAATCTGCCGGTTCATCGCTACCATCTCCACAGTCGTCTTGGGTATCGCACTTCCACCAGAACGGAATACATTTCAGGGTTGTTGTGCATTCGAAGTGCGCTGAAGTGCAGTTCGCTTCGCAGCTAGAAAGGAAAAAAAACGGCTTCAAGTATGTTGACTCTGCATTCCCGCGCAGCTCTGGAGTTAAGTTCTTAGAGAAAGTTGACTACGAACATGTATAATAAAGGACTAAATTTTACATATTTTTCTGATAACTATTATGACTTATCCCCCGTTTCCGGCATGACGTCGACTGCTGGGACTTCCTGTATGTATAAAATATGATTTTCTGTAAGCATGAGATCTAAATAAATCCATCCTACTGGTTAATTTGCTATTTGTTAGTTCAAAGTGTTGGTGACCGGCAAGAGTCAATGGTAGCCTAGTTTTACCTTCCCAACAATGCTACTATGTTATAATATTTGGGAATCCTCTTACCTGCGACCATCTTTACCCAGGACGTAGTTCTCGGGACAAGCACATGTGTAGTTGGGCTCCTTGGGGCTCAGTAAGCACAACGCTGAACAATTCGCCGTCAGGCAAGGGTTCTTCTTCACAGACGGTTGTCGATACGGGTGCACCACTCTGATGTCCATCGGTCTGTGCAGAGTTGAAAACACGTTCTTACAATCCTCGCCAGTGTATTTGTTGCACCTTTCTACTGATTTCGTCTCCCAATCTGTCCAATAGATGTAGTCTTCCCAGATGTCTATTGCGAACACGTGGTGTAACTGTAGTTTCGGATTTTTCTCTCTACTTGCGACAACCTTGAAATATTAAATTTAATATATTTTACTAGATACCTTAGTACGAAAAATATCGAGTGCTGCAGATATGCATAAGCATAAAACAGATGTATTTAAGATCTGCCAGCAACGGAAGTTTGACTTTTTTATGTTTCCAACCATCAAGTTCAGACTATTATTAATGCGTAAATTTTGTCATTATCCAGATATTTGCGTTATTTTCTAGAGTAAAACATAGAAATACTATATTTTAAATAAAATGTCTTTTTCTTAACTTGAATGCAATTCGATGGGACTATTAATCTTATTTATTAATACCTTGATATTATTTCCGTCCAGATCTGACACAGCTATGTAATCCTCCCTAGCATCTGCCCAGAATAGTTCGTTGGTTTCGTAAGAAATCGTTAAGGCGTTAGGCCACCCTAGGTTGTTCTTGACGATAACTTTTGCATCGCTACCATCCATACCAATTTTACCGATGTGAACTTTCGTACCCCAGTCTGACCAGTACATGTATCTGTTTATCGGGTCTACCGCAAGCGCTCTAGGCTCTTCCAAGCCTTTAGAGTAAAGCATCCGGCGGTACTTTCCGTCTAAGGTGACTACTTCAATGGTATCCAGGCCCTGAAATTATTTTTTCTATAATGTAGTAATTCTTGAAGCTTCTAGGATCGTATTCAAAGAAGTGTCTCTTAAACTACATTTATGATTCATTTTACATCGATTGACTGACGTACATGGAACTAACACTGCAATACCGTGTAATGAATGTTGTTAACATTAGACAGAGTAATTATGAGTAAATGTTCCATCTTAAGCTTTATTACATACTGAGATAATATTATTTCTGAAGGAACATAATCGTTCAACAGATTTGAAGAATCAAACATAGAAGAGTGAATGCCCCCAACTTTTGACACGTACGTTCTTATGCAAAGCCGCAAAGCAAGTGACAATAAGTGACACACGGAACTGCCAAAACTCGGAAATGTGTTCACAGGATCAGTGTCGAGAATAAATACGGACATTGGAATCATATAACTATGTTGTTTTTAACACTAGCCTTACCTTATCCACCCAATATAGATTTCTCCCCACCCAATCTACAGCTAATCCATCGGGATTTTGTAAAGTAGACGAATGTAGCATCTCTACTTCGGTTGAATTTTTCTTGTAATCGCACAGCCTCTTTATAGATGATCCATAGGAAGTGACGTCCGACCAGTAGAGGCATTGCGTGGACCAATCGTAATCTAGAGCTACTGCGTTGGTTAAGTTATGCGCCAAAATAGTGCTGTGGCCCAGTAAATCTACTTCTCGAATGTAGTATCTAATAAATAAGTAAATGATTATAGAAAAATATAACCAGATATCGTCATCTACTAAAATATGGAAAATTCGATTTGCATATCAATTTATCTAATAAGTTTAAATACGTATTTAAAAAATAAAAAATGATCTACTGATATTCCCATAAATAAGAATTAATATAAATTCTCAGGCGAATGTATCTGTATTTCATACCATCAGAGGTATTTCCGATAATTCCATCAATGTCAGTTCGTTTAATCTATGTGATCATAAAATCATCAATAATTACTGACTGTCAGGCTACAAGCTCAATAAACATATTCCAGGGTGAATGCTGATGAATCACAGTATATACTGATCTTACGACATTCGCCTTAAAATCATGGGAAGCAGTTAGACCTGTTGCAACATTTGGGGGTATAAAGTCCGGAAATCGTCGGTCACAGAACGGCAATACAACAAAGAAATCAGACTTTCAATACTAAGTGAATAAAACACAAACTATAAGGCAGCTTTTCAGTTAAATATTTCACTGACTAATTAGATGATTGGCTTCCAATGTTGCAAAAACATTTCAATATCCCTCAGGTTTTTCAAACATCTTGTTTTTTTTTCTATATAATATGGGAAAATGACAAAATCGCCGTCGAAAACAGAATTTTTGAATTTGTTATTTAAAAAACGAACTGATCAAATTGTGAGGTAACTGTCGAACGTCCTTTTTTTAAAGATGTCCATGAGTCTTATGAAAATTGAAATAATATAGGATCTCTTGCAAATGTCAGGAAGAATGCGGTCGATTTCGTTCAAATGTCGGGAAAATAATACAAAACTTTCACCACATAAAAATGCAGGCATTTCTATAAACTGTGACCAGTGTTAACATACCTGTTTGCCAAAATTAAAGAAACTTTGACTGTAGAATTCGCCCGGCATGACTTCTTATCATAATGCAGAATGTAATTCTTGTCGCAGCTGCAGTGGTAGGATCCCCTGGTGTTCCTACAAATCTGGCTACACGGCCTGTCTGCGCACTCGTTCACATCGTCGCACTGATGTGGATCCTTCGGGTTCCTCTGGTATCCCTCCTTGCACTTACATTCGTACCCGACCGGCTTGTCGACGCATATTTGAGCGCATGGGGATGGTATGGCTGAGCACTCATCGATGCCTGTAACGTTCCAGTCTAGAGATAATTCATTTTGCGGTTGGTAGACCTTTAAGGTGGCTTTAAGCCATGTATTGAATGAAGGATGAAAATACAGATGAATAATCTACAATCAATATCTTATTCATACACTTCCAGCCCCGGTCATTCTACACGCATCATACATTTCAATGTACATTAGCCCTTAAAACAGTAAAATTATTTTCAGTCAACGGATCGTGTACCTATTGGTCGAACTTGATATGAGCCACGGGGTTGTAAATATTGCAACTTTGGTAGTGGATCTGAAAGACTTATGAAAGCAGGTAGTAGACGGCGCGGTGATGCGATATGCAGATACGAGGTGGGCGAGATCTGGACATATAGACGATGCTTGTAATGTAATTTAATAAGGTAACTTGATTTCGTGTGGTATCACACATTTAACAGTGTTATAACAGAACTTCAAATGACATAAGGCTACCGTGTACGGACACGCTTATTGCGGCAATCTGAAGGTTTTTTTCCATAAAAAAATACAAATAGTGCACTAATGGTTCTGACAAAACCTAAGTCTTTTTAATGCCATTGCACTACATGGAAAATTGCACTAGAAGTTGTTTCGAAGGCGTGGGAAGTATATCAATTTTGTATTGTTTATTTTGTCTAGACTCTTAACCTTAGGGGCAGTAAAATCTCTTTTCGGAGGGGAGGACTTTGTTGTGCTACATAATTTGTCAATGATGTGTATAAAATGCTATAAAATCCACAGAACGTGCACACTTACGACATGTTTTCTCATCAGAAAAGTCCCCGCAATCGTTCTCCCCATTGCACAGCAGCGTCTCGTTGATGCAAACTCCATTCTCGCATGCGAACTTCCCTTTGCCCGTGCACTGATCCGCCTCTTTCTTGCACTGATTCTCATCGCTGCCGTCGCCGCAGTCGTCTTTGCCGTCGCACTTGAATAGGTCAAGGATGCAGTTGCCGTTTTTACATTGGAATTCAGCGGGAGTGCAGGTTTTGTAGCAGTCGGAGGGTTCGTCGGAGCCGTCCACGCAATCCCTAAACATCACCATAAATTCTCTTTTCAACGTGATCAACAGTACTTGACATTAATATTTGTATTCAGAAAACAATATTTTTATATTAGGAAGTGTGAAAATCAGATAAAATGTTCCTATTGTCTTATGACATTTAAATGCTCCCTCAATCTTATAAATTTAAATAATGAATTGATACACTGAACAGACACCATCAAATTTTTGGGGACTGACCATTAATCATACATTAGATTTTACCAATCATGTAGAAAAATTGTTTACTCAGCTAGCAAATATTTCTTTCATTATAGGCACAATTAGTTACAACGTAGTGAAAATCACTGCATTTAGCAGTTACACTGCCTTATTTGGAAGTAGATTGAGATATAGCATTCCTTTTGCAGTGTCTGTTCCCAAAGTTGTTTAAAAATGTGCTTATTCTACCAAAACGAACTATTAGATGTATAACTAAAAGCAATCCTAGAGCTACATGCAGGTCTTTATTTGTAAATCTTAAAACAATGACTGTCGTATCGTTACTCATTCTATAAACAGCAATCCTTATTTTGAAAAATAATTCCAAATTTGAAATATTAAATATAAGTTACAATATTAGAGATTATTATTATTAAGATTTAAAATTAGTGGTACCTGAAACAACACTGGTGAAAGACTCAATTCAAAATTTACACTAATGACGTCGTTGATTAGGAATGGAACATGAAAATACCGCTCTTATCAATCAAAGATCCTAAGTAAAACGCAATTTATTCAATACGGATTTTTTACTTAATAATCATACCTTTTTGCTCCAGAAGAAATAGTCTGACAAAAATGTTCTTAACATAAGTCATATGAAATAATGTTATGTTATTAAAAAATGAGATAGATGTAGGTTTTTCGACATGAATCAAGATATCTCAGTTTTTGTATGTATTGGTTAGGCTATTTACACTAAATCTACAACCTTTTAAGCCTTTGCATATTTATATATATATATATATATATATATATATATATAAATTTTTCTCGACTTCAAAATTATAACTTGTCTATCTCGGTAAATCAGTATTTTGGAAGCCATGTTTAGGAATGTTCTATAATCAAAAAGATTGTCATTGTTTTTTTAATCAACCTGTAGTGGTCAACAGTTTTAGTTACAATTAAATACGAATATTAAAATTGTTGGTGGCTTAATTATTATTTTTGTAGTTTATGGGATATTAAATTTTTTCATCATTAGCTAGAATGTATACATAAAAGTCAGCTATAGCAGTTACACAGTTAATATCTAACAACAAATTAAAAATAACTGTAGCTGAAAATTTGTTACACATATAATTCGACCTCTTATAGATTTATGTTTTACCTGTCGCCATCACAGTAGTAAATCTGGCCTATACATTGACCATCAGAGCATCTAAATTGGTTATCATTGCAAGAGTCAAAAAGGCAACCTTGCCTCACATGCTCATCCGCCTTATCTTGACAATCGGCTTCGCCATCACAAACCCAGTTGAGAGGTATGCAACGTCCTGTACTGTTGCACCTGAATTCCCATTTTCCTGTAAAGCAAAGTTAAAATGCACTGATACTTCGCTCAAGACCCGGTGGTTATCACTGCTCGGGGACGCAACAATCTTGTACAGTTTAATGCTTCTAAAACACAGAACTGTACCTTGACTAACAAAAACCGTCCTAGCGCTTATCCCGTTTTGATGGATGGCCGAGTTCTGCCAAAGAGCCGTTCACTTCGGATTGTCGGAGTCCAGATCACCGAGGGCTTGATCTGGCACGAACACATTTCGTCAATAGCGGCAGCTGCTGGGAACAAGCTAGGCATTTGTTTAGGGCTAAGAAGTACTTTTCTCCGCATGACCTTCTAACTTTATATTAGGCCCAGATAAGGCCTAGCCTCGAGTATTGCTCACACGTTTGGCGTGCTGCCACCCCGACTACATTATTTATGCTCGATGTATGTATTACTTGAGAAGACATCATAATATCTCTCCATTCATCACG
Organism: Acanthoscelides obtectus; assembly: GCA_963669975.1. Taxonomy (NCBI): domain Eukaryota; kingdom Metazoa; phylum Arthropoda; class Insecta; order Coleoptera; family Chrysomelidae; genus Acanthoscelides; species Acanthoscelides obtectus. The sequence continues at coordinate 85,007,255 of CAVLJG010000006.1, read as the reverse complement.
TTTTTCAAACTGAGGTGAGAGCTCAACAGTGGTGTTATTGAAACAGGTCACTTACCACACACTGTATGCTGACAATGTTCAGTTTCGTCGGACTGATCCATGCAATCTGGGTTACCATCGCACTGCCAGGATTTTGGAATACACTCTTTGTTCTGGCACTGGAACTGATCTGTGCGACACTGTTGCTCTGAAAAAAACATATAATGAAATTGTGGTAACGAAATGTTCTTTACTCTTTGGCACCGATATCATTTGACATCAGTCAAGTGCAGTGATACATATCTTGAAAACGTCCGACAATATTTTTGTAAAGTTCTTTTGCATACACGATTTTATTCTAGTTTGGTGAAGAAAAAACGTTATAGATGAAATTAAAAAATGCTTACTGCAATTCAATTCGTCGCTTTGGTCTGGACAATCGGGGACACCGTTGCAATGCCAAGACATGGGGATGCAGGAGAGATCGCTCTCGCACAAAAACTGATTGTAGCGGCAATGGTGACTGATCCGACAATGCAATTCGTCTGAACTGATGCTACCGTGTATGTGGCTGTCCTTGCAGTCATCAACGCCATCGCACTGGGCTGTTACGTTGATGCAACTGCCGTCTGAGCATCTGAACTGGTCCTTCCTGAAAATAAATCATTTTCATATATAAGCAGTACCACCAGAGACATCTAGAAACGGAAAATCAAAACAAAAATCTGATCTTCATAGTAATCATGAAGAACGTATAGAGGCAAGAAATGTAACACACAGCCATCAAAAACCAACAAAAAGTGGTATCGACGAGGCAACTCCGGTTATCAGTACCATCAGCGTCAATCAGCGAAAAAATGATAACAAACATTGGGAGAATCAAAATAATGCAATACATGATCAAGATGATTTCCAAACAGTACAGCGAAAAACTCGTAAGGAAAACAAACAAACTGTCATTGGCAGTGCTGAGATCTCTGACATAGCTGCCGTAGAAGGAAGGACATCAATTCATATCTCGACTGTCAACAGAAGTAACTGACGAACAGATAAAAAAACACTTAGCAACACAACAAATCAACACTTTGGAAATAATAAAACTACCAATCAAGTCCGAGAACATTGCGGCTTTCAGGGTAGTTGTTCCTAGATCTGAAACTGCAAGTTTCACTACCTCCAGTGTTTGGCCTAAAAACACAGTAATCAGGCCTATGAGAAAAATCGAATCATACATTTTCGAAGACGCACCCATGCAACTTCAACTCAATAGAGAATAAACCAAGGAAGACAGTCTTAGGGATCCATCACTACAACCTTCAATCATTGGGAAATTGCGTAAGCGAGCTGGAACATAGCATAAATAACCACGATCCGTGCCATTTTCTATGTATCACAGAGCACTGGCAAGATCAACAGCAAATTCAAGCTGTCAAGATTACAAATTTTGAGCTCATCTCATTCTTCTGCCGTGAACGAGGTCATCATGCAGGGTGTGCTATCTACTGCAACCAGGATATACTTCAAGGAAGAGCGAAAGTGCGTGAAGATCTCAACAACATTTCGCAGTGCGGTGTGTTTGAATGTGCAGCTCTTGAAATAACCTTGAAAGAGCTCGTATTAGTCGCTGTTTCTATATATCGTCCATGTGACGGTCAAATCGACACGTTTTTTGAGAAACTTCAAATAACTCGAGATAAGATTAGTAATGAAAAAAAGAAATGTGTCATAGCCAGCCATTTTAATATAAATCTGTTGGTGACAAATAGGAAATCATCAGATTTTATTGACATAATTCATTCCTACGGTTTGACATCAACTATTACCGATTTCACTAGAGTAAAGAATGACTCCAAATCATGTTTGGACAATATTTTCATTAACACTTACACTTTTTTCTGACCATAAAGGGCAACATACCCTCTTTTCACTCAATACCAATATCGATCATGAATCCCAATTGATTAGAGTGTTTTCTAACTCACAAATAAATAGTTTTCTACAAGATCTAAAATATGCATCATGGAACGAAATTTATAGTAGTGTCAACGTAACCAAAAAGTGGGACATATTTTCTCAGATAATACAAAGCAGTTTCAATTACTATTTTCCTCTGAGGATAAAAAAGTGAGCTGCGGGAAGTAAGAAACCTCCTGGGATTACTCTAGAATTGGATCGACTCAGGAACAGGGTGAGTGCTCTTCAAATGATTTCCCAAAACGATATAAAATATAAAGATGTTTTTAAAAGTGATAATCAGACATATGAGAAACTCTTAAAAGATTCAAAATCGCAATACTATTTAAACAAAGTAAATAATCGTGGCAATAGAAGTAAAGGAATTTGGAATACAGTGCGAGAATTAACTAACACATCCAAAACGTCGTCAGATCAGTTTGTTTTACCGGTTCATAATGATGATAAATGCTTTAGCCCACCTTTTCAATAAAAGCTTTGTCGAAGCAGCTCCAAAACTACTCTCAAAACTACCAACCTTGAACTAAAAAGTAAAACGTAATTTTTAACTCCAATAGATCATGACGAATTGCTCAGAATTGTATGCAACCTAAAAAACACAAAAAGTTGTGGTGACGACAACGTTCCAATTTTCATCATTAAAAAAATGATAACCATAATATCTGACCCTCTTCTTAATATCCAAAATACATCTCTTAGTGAAGGAGAATTCCCAGAAGCATTAAAAATGGCACTTGTATTACCAATCTATAAAAAAGGCGATCCTGATGATATGGACAACTACCGTGCTATTAACTTGCTGATAAATTTTTCAAAAATCTTTGAAATTGCTTATAACAACCGTCTTATTCATTTTTTCCACACAAATAAATACTTCACCAATAACCAACATGGCTTCATGAAAGGTACAAGTGTGTTCGATTTCACCATAGCAATCCATGAATATCGAGAAAATCAAGGAGCAGCATGTGGTTTATTTGTGGACCTGTCAAAAGCATTTGATTGCATTGATCACGAAATATTGCTAAACAAATTATATAAATATGGTATACGCGGGAATGCGTACTACTGGCTTAAATCTTATCTGTGTAATAGAAGACAGAAAGTAATTTTGAACAAAACCGGGAAACGAATAACAACTAGTGCTCGGACATATAGTACTGGTGTTCCTCAAGGCACGCAAAATCTATGCAGATGATATAACTATTCTGATACCATATAAAGGAACGTCCGATATCCGAATCTTGATAGAGACCCAAATAAACTATATTCAAAACTGGCTGCAGATGAATAAGTTAGCATTCAACGTACAAAAACGTGTTGTGTCCTATTTAAGTCAAGCCATGCCACCAAAGAACTAACCTTAATTAATGAACCTCTATGTATCAAAAGCGATACAATCCTCCTGGGTGTCACATACGATAGCTGTCTTAAGTTTGATAAGCACATTAAGAGTATGGCTTCAAAACTCAATCAAGCATGCTATGTACTACGAGTACTCACTTGTCACCTGCCCTTGCAAGCTGCCTACTATGGGCTTGCGTATTCTATTATGTCTTATCAAATAACAATTTGGGGTAATAGTCCCGCAGCAAATAGAATTTTTATCATACAAAAGAGGATAATAAGAACAATGTTCAAAATGGAACCTAGAGAGTCATGTAGAAGTATATTTAAAGTCAACCGCTTACTAACATTACCGGGAATTTATATCTATAACACTATACTATTTATCTTTAGCCATAAAGAAAAGTTTGGAAAAAACGTCTTCAACCATAGTTACAATACTCGCAAAAGTCAGAAATACTTCTACCCATCACATAAGCTAAATTCTACCGAAAAATGTCCACATTACTCTGCACTGAAACTTCACAATGCTTTACCTCAACATCTTCAATCCATTTCAGCATTCACTATATTCAAAAAAAGCATTCATATTGCTGTTGTTATATGTTGTCTATGTATGTTTGTTTTTGTATGTACTTTAAAAAAAATTGTGTTATTTACACCGTATCACAATGACATGTTATAAATTTCTTTGTTTTTTGTTTATAACTTAGAAACCAATAAATTTCTATTCTATTGTATTCTATAAGGGTTGTGAATCCTTCCAATACGACGAAAATTCAAAATCACTTCAGACATACAGGGCAGCGCTTCCTCGGATTGAAACAAGACTTACGTTCATAATGTGGACAATAATGTACTAGAATATATCAAAATGAAACATTTGGGAGTGTATGTTTTAATTCTCACCTACAAATGTCGCGCACATGCGTACAATTCATCTCATCAGAATTGTCCCAGCAATCGTCGTCTCCATCACATATCCACTGCCAGTGGATGCAGCTTGTCGTATACTTACAATTGACGAAGAATTCGCCTTGCTTCTGGGTGCAATTCGGCATCTCTGTAAATAATACCATTCTTTGAAATATATTTAACAAGTTACACTCAATCCTCAGCATTAACATTATTTGTTGATAGCAGAAATTTGTAGTGAGCTCTTATGGTCTCCCAATGACATTTTTACTTACCACATCCAATTTCGTCAGATTTATCATGGCAATCCGGGCTGTAGTTACATCTATAAGATATATCCAGACATTCTCCGCTTTTACATTTGAAGTGGGTTCCCTCTGGGCATGAGCAGTTGTGTTCATCGGTAGCATCACCACAGTTGTCAATGCCGTTGCAGGTCAAATTCAGCGGAATGCACAATTTGTTTTGACAGGGGAACCAACCAACAGGACACGAGCGGTACCTGTTAAAAAAAATACGTCAATGGCTAAAGTTGGTTGTCAGCCCGTGAATTGTCGACTACCTTATCACCAAGAAACCAATTTTTTGTAGTCAAGATAGGACTACTAAATATCGTAAGCTACTAGTTAACAACAGCAAGGTGAAAACAATGTTATTTTGGGAAGTCTAGTGACTAGTATTATCTACCAAATGTTTTAGTCTAATATTCGTTGTGTCCAATTGAAAATGCAATTTATACCAAAATTGCAAAAATGACATTTTCATGCTTGCATATAATTGGACTTGCAAGTGCGATATTTATTTAAAGGTGACCACTTACCCACAGTATCCAGGTTCTTCATCAGACTTATCAGCACAATGTGGAATTCCATCACATGTGAGATGGAAAGGAACACAACCTCCATCTGAGCAACGGAATGAATCACCATTGTTGCTACAATTTGTGGCAATCTTCGAATGACATCTGCCTTCTTCCGACAATACTCTACCTGCAACAATTAAATCATCCTCAAGTGATCTTTGTTCCTAGTTATAGTATTGTTAGTTAGATGATACGTCAGTTATGGTTGCGTAGATACCAGACAAAGTCAGATAGAGAAAATGGAAGAGCAAAAGAGAACAAAAATGTCAAATGAACTGTCTTGACCCTGTCGACTTATGATTCTGGAATTTTGAATTGTCCTAGAAAATCTATTTTAAGTTTTACTATACAATTTCGCTCAATCGTGCGACTGTTGATCAATGTAGTTCCTTGGGTAAATCTCCATGAAACTCACCTTCTTCACACGAGCATTCCACGGCACCAGCAGCCGACAACCCACATATCTCTTCACAGAACCCATTCTGAATCAAACATGGATTCGTGAAACAATCTTCCGTATCATTGGCCACAGTAACAATTCCCATCGGTCTCGCAACGTCGCGTCTCAGCAGTACCACGTACTGTCCGGTAAACTTATCTGCTCTGATGACTGCATGTAACATCCAGTCAGTCCAATAGATGAAGTCTCCGTATACTGCCAGCGCAAATGGATGTTGTGGGGTTACTTTGGCTAGAACCACTCTTTTTGTTCCGTCGTATTCGCAACGTTCGATTTTGTCCAGCCTGGCATCTCCCCAGTACAGCTTTTGGGCTTTATGGTCGAGCGTGATCGCGTTCGGCATCCGAATGTCAGTTTTTATGATGGCTTCCACCCTGTATCCTGTATAAATAAGTTAAGTTAAAACTGGCCTATAGAATAGAATAGAATATATATTACGTGCCAATTAACAAAACATTTGTTTTTACACTTGTCATAAAAATTGTTGGTATGCATAACACATAAAAATAGCTTCTTGAAAACTACTGATGACGTATACAATACTTATAAAACTATAATTGGTAAAAATATAATAAAATATAATATAAAGGTGTAGTAGGCCAGATCACACACATAGGGGGGTCGCGATAAACTCATTCAAGGAATAAAAAGGATGTTTAACTAATTCTTGCCAAAGTGTATTTTTAAAATGTTTTAAAGTATACAGGGTGTTTCAGTTTATTGTTGCATAACTTTAAGATTCGATAGAACTTTTAAAATTAATGCATAAAGTCTATATAAACATGGGTCGAAAAATGCGTGGCTTCCGAAATACAGGGTGTTTAAATTTACTTTCTAAAAGTTTTTTTTAAATATTTCGAACAATATTTGATGTATAGTATAATAGTGAAAATTGGTATACAAGGGTTTTTTGGTACGACAAAACGAACCATGGGCATAGTTTTACTGTAGCCACTAGAGGGCGCTCTCTACTGTACCTGTAGTGTATTAAACTGAGCGAAAAAAATTTCTTAGTGCAATTTTTTGCTTTTTGAATAAAAAAACTGATTATTCGCACTTTTCAACATAAAAAAGCTCTCCTGTGAGTTTTCATTATAGTTAGCCATTTTGAGATATTTCGATTTTTAAGGTTCGATGCATTTTTAATCATTTATGGGAAACTAATATTTTTTTTACATTTTCGATTTGGGCATTTCAAGTAATTAAGATGATCGTTTAGATTGTGTTTTTAAACACAGCAATAATTCCTAACTCCAAATAAACACAAAAAAACAATATTAATTTGTTTAATTTTCCAATATTATTTTTAACAAATTAAATTAATTATTTACAACTAAAATGCTATTGGATAGTTAGGACAAACATACAAAATCTAAAGTAGTTGCTCGAAATGTAAACCCAATTGTTCAATACACAATTCACATCTACGAATGATCGAACGTGGTATAGCATTATTCAAATAAGGCCTTATTTCATCACATGCATTCCTGATTCTGTCTATTAGCATATCTCTTGTGGTTACGGGAGTCTGGTACACTTTTTCTTTTAGAAATCCCCACACAAAGAAATCTAATGGATTTAGGTCAGGGGATCGTAGAGGCCAGGCGACTGGTCCTCCACGGCCGATCCATCTTTCTGGATAATTTTCGTCCAGTCAGTTTCTAACTATTCTCGAATAATGAGCTGGACAACCATCAAGCTGGAACCAGGCCAATCTTCTTAAATCTAACATAACATCATTCCACATATTTGCATGTTCAGCCTTTAAAAATTCCAAGAAGGTCGCAGCATTTACTTAAAAACTCCCTATTATTATCAGTTCTATCAAGAATCCACTGACAAAATGTGATTCTTCGTTCTCCGTCCCCTGGCTGTAGTCCTTGCACAGGTTGCAAATGGTAAGGACGACTATGGTCATTTCAAGAACACGGTGAACATGGCTTGCTGAAATTCCCAAGGCACCAGAAACTCTCCTAACACTTGTGGTCGGATCTCTATCAAACTCACGCAGAATCATACGGGTAAATCTGCGCTGACGAACATTTATGTTTTGATCCCTTTGGAGATTTCCAAAACCATTTTCAATTATTTGGCGATGCACTCTTACAAATACTGAGCGAGTTGGATGTCGTCTGTTTGGAAATCTTCGTGCGTATTCTCTGGCTGCTTCTGCTGCGCTTCCATTTACAAAGCCATACACAAAATGAATATCCGCTAACTCTTGATTGGAGAATAAAAATGGCATTTTTATAAAACTTACAAAAAAAAGTAAAAGAAACTAAATTTCGTGCATTCAAAATTGCAAAAAAACGTTTCAGGTTTCAATAGACAACAAAACTAACTGTCAACTAATTGACGTTTAACCTTATTCTGCTTTCAATTTCAAAAATATTTGCAGGCACAGCCTACTTCTAAAAATTATCGAGATACTGACTTTTTAACGTTATTTTATCATAAATAATCAAAAATGCGTCGAACCTTAAAAATCGAAATATCTCAAAAACGGCCAACTATAACGAAAATTCACAAGAGAGCATTTTTATGTTGAAAAGTACGAAGAATCAGTTTCTTTATTCAAAAAGCAAAAAATTGCACTAAGAAAAAAATTTAGGTCATTTTAATACACTACAGGTACAGTAGAGAGCGCCCTCTAGCGGCTACAGTAAAACTATGCCCATGGTTCGTTTTGTCGTATCAAAAAACCCTTGTATACCTATTTACACTGTTATACATCAAATATTGTTCGAAATATTTAAAAAAAAAACTATTTTAGAAAGTAAATTTAAACACCCTGTATTTCGGAAGATACGCATTTTTCGACCCATGTTTATATAGACTTTATGCATTAATTTTAAAAGTTCTATCGAATCTTAAAGTTATGCAACAATAAACTGAAACACCCTGTATATTCCCGATATACACATGTGTATCAGTGGATCCCTGAATACATCCACATCACATTGAAAAAAAGCATTACCAAAATGACATATATCCAGCTACAGAGCAAACAATTCTGCAACTGACTTTGTACATGGCTGCTTGAAGCCCTAGTATTACACTTCAATACGTACGAAAATGCATCTAACAAAGTAGAAAAACCAATCAATATTCTTACCAGTTAGAAAAGCCCTTTGTATGCTGGGCGAGTGAGCATTCCAATTCGTCCAGTAGACTCTGCTACCACAGCTGTCAATCGCGATGCCACGTGGTTTGTCCTGCAAACGTAGCCTGACAATCGTCTCCACTGCACTAGCATTTGTCAACTGGTCGGTAAGATTCACTCTACTTATCGTTGCGTCATTGTTACATGTCCAGTAGAGGGCGTTATGAATTAGCTCATAAGCTAGTCCTTCCACCGATCCTTGTTCTACAAAAAATATGGAATATTATTGTAGAAGATAATATATTCTAACCCATTTTTTATACTGAAATGAATGTTGAAAACTGACTAAATAAACTGAAAATATCCTAGTCTCAATATGACTTTGAGGGGAAAACCCATATCGCTTTTACTCAAAGTACAGGGTGGCCAATATACAGAAAAATCCAAATATCATTGACGAGGCAACGTGAACAAGAGAGAAGCGCGAAAAGCGTGCAATACGTATGTTAGAAAGAGTGCATCGATGGCAATACTCCAAGCCGCAGCTGCGTCCGTTGCCTCGTCACTCGGGTTGCCAGTCAACGTGTTGCTTCTATCTCTCTCAGCATACGTACTGCAGGCTTCTCGCGGTTCTCTCTCGTACACATTACAATGCTAGTGATTTATGAATTTCTCTGTATAGGTGAACGATTAAATAGATATTACCTTAATCAATGATATGAGTTATACATGGATTGTATCAAATAAATGTCTGCCGCTGGAAGCCCATACATCTGAGCTAGGTTACGTTTTCTGTTACTTCCTCACAAAACATTCACCGTTTCTCCAGCTAGGAGACACATTGCTCCGTCCTGTTGGACTCGTCTTTCTTGCAGTTTTTGTACTTTGCAATAAATGGGCACATCACCCGCCAGTGACATTAAAGAAATTACCTGTAGCGTCTTTAAAAAAGTAAATTCTAATAACACGCTGCAAGTAGAGATTTGTGAAAAACAAAGATCGTGATGACAAACCAAGCACCATAGAGCAGCTGAAAAGCAACATTTCGGAAGCTATTCCAAATATTCCTTCTAAAACCTTACAAAAACTGATTTAAAACGTCATCAAGAGAACTTAGATTTTTGGGGCTTCCACAGGCGATTAAGATAAAAATTCATCTATTTTTATATCATTTCAAATACACAGAAGAAACAAGTCAGTCAGTTATACGCGGTCCCCCATTTTAGTCTCCCAACCTAACCGACTTTGATGTGAAGGTCGTGTGTAGGACCTCAAAATTTCCTGTTTTTTTCATTTCCAGTTTAAAATGAGAGGTTTCCTTTGGAAGTTTTAGTCGTGGACAAATTCCAACGTCCAATAGTCAAGGTTATGTCATAGTGATGGTCATATTTGGATGTAAACTTTCCTCCCCATTTCAATTCCGATGTAAAACGGGGGGTTTCATTTGAACATCTTCAAATGACCTTGAAATGACCTTAAATGTCGTGTTTAGGGTCATTGTTCACCATCATTATGCCCCCTCGAAACCGTAAAAGTTTTGTTTGCAACTTTTTTCTAGGATGAGTAGTTTTTGAAATATTGAGGTGGGGAGATTAATCAAATTAAATACTTACTGTCTACAACAACTCTATGCTCAGATCCATTGAAATATACAGTGTTAATAGATCCTCTTGAAATATCGGAGTAAAACAGCCGTTGGTGCTTGTAACTGAAAGATAGGCCGATGGCATTTTTCAACATAGTGCTATTCTTGATACTAGGATGCGGCGAACTTTGCAGATTCTTATCGCCCATCATCTGAATAGAATCTATGCTAACCACTCTCGAAAACATCACGAAACTCTCAAACGGTTCGCAAGTTTTTCCGTTACTAGCCAATCTACCGTGGGAGCAGATACAGACAGGATGCGTTCCATTGAACAGGCAAAGTTGTTCACAGTTTACGTTGTTTTTGGCGCATGCGTTAGTGCCGCTCTGCCTGCGTTTAGAAAATACGTGGATATCTTTTAGTGAATCGCCCAACCCTTGTTTGAGCACTTCAAAATTGGAGGTGTTTGAGATGGGAGCTGCCAAAAGGCTTCCGCTGAGGAAAGAGCTGAAATAAAATATTTTTAGATCTTTTAATCATGGCTGGTAACGTATATAATTTGAATAGAGATATTAATTTTTGCATGCATAATTGCGTTCGGGCTAGTAAGTCCCTGGCGATCTAAATGAGTTAATTGTTTTCCATGGATTCCATCATGTGAGGCCTAATTACCATGCTGTCAAATCTGTTAATTTACACAGGTCGATAAAAGTGACCCAACCCTCTTACATGGAAACTAGAGTATACTTTCCAAAATCCCTGGTACAACTTTATCAGTTGGCTCTAGTTTCTCAGATATCTTTACCTAAAGTTGCAAAAATAGCGATAGTTGAGCGTAAGTAAGCAAATCATTCTTTTCTTAAAAAAACTATAGACATCATCTCAGCGTGCAAGCCTTGCATTTTCAAATGCTGTTGCGTCTACTTGAATATCTTTTCCTTTCGTTGAGATATAGCACTTAAAATTCTTCAATTCTCTGAATTTGCTATATTTGGTACTCTACGCGTTATGATTACGTGTGCACATCAAAGTTGTGATTTGGATAATAATACACCAATAATTTAATAACATAATAATAATATTTATTGAAATAAGACCTGCATTCTAAAAAATCCATTAATCGTCAACACAAAATCCATAAAATATCTAAAACTCACCCAAACCACAAACCCACAACCCACCCTATCCTATCACGACCGACGTGCATTTGCATACATTTTTTCAAATAAAAACTACTCTCTTCTGATAAAAATTAAACCCATCAAACATGTAATATCCAAATTTTACCTAAACCTCCAGATCCATAACTTGCCACTAATGACAATACAGTGTATTATAAAAATTTTTCTACTGTAAATTTGAAAATCCAAATTTTTGCTGCTGATACTTATATTTATGTAAATACTCAAACTTTTCAATCAGGTATCTCTCTCATTAATAGTTATTTAAAGACCCGGATCGGAATGGCTAATGTCTAACAAATTAAAATTGAACACAGACAAAATAAAAGCTATGATTATTAGAAAAAATGATTTAACAAATTTATAGGTAAATATTAGTGGCAAAAACCTTGATTTTGCAAATTCTTTCAAATACCTTGGCATAATTGTTGACGGTGGGTAGAATTTTGAAGTACATTATGAAAACATTATCAGTAGAGTTTGTAGTAAAGTATCTATCACGTAATTCCGAGATGAACTCCATACAGCAAGAAAATCATTTACACTGCAATTGCAAATGTTTTATATATGCCTAATGATTCCGTTTTGCAAAGATTACAGATTTTACAAAATACATCGAACAAATGATCAGTACGTTAAAACGACTTCACATTGAATATTTCATTTAATACCTAGTCCTGATTTTTATTCATACAATGAAAACTAATGTGTTGCCATAATGGCTGTCTGCACCAATTTCTGTAAAGTCCGACTATCATTTTTATGATACCTGACACAAGCATGATCTCCATTTAAACGAAAAAACGCAGTATATGGACGAACTAGGTTTTTCATCAATGACTAATTAGATTCAGATATAGACCGACAAAATAATCTAAAAAAATTAACTGAGAAACTATCTTACAATTGCAAATATGACGATGCATCATAGGGTTTGAATTTATTATATTATTGTTATGCAATGCTTCTAATTGTTTATGTAGCCAGTTGTGCTAAATAAATCTTTCTACTACTCCTACAAAGTATGTGTCATCTAAGCGAAAAAAAAAGGTATTTAAGCAAACTAGATGGCATTTGAATGGCCAAGGCTTGTACTTCGAGATAAAGTCTAAGGTTTTTTGAAAAAAAAAATCGCTATGCTACATAACCTCAAATATAGAGCCATTTAGGAGATTTGGACCACACATTCCCTGAGGGAAAGTATACTCTGGGTAAAAATCTTGTGGGCTTGTGTTATTCGATCCGAAAGTAAGAAAAAATAAGTTCCAGGGGCATAGTACCATGACATTTTTGATGTAAACTAATATTTTCTGAGAGACTGGCCACTTATTGTGGGATATCTGAATGATGAGGACATTGGTTAAAACCGATTTCGCGAAGTTGCGTTTCGTGTTCACAGTCCTGTGTTTTCTACTAAGTGTTTTATTTATTGTAAGCAACTTCTGGTCACATTTCACTTGATTTGTTTTAAAGGCAATAAGTTTGATACTTTATGAAAATGTTGAAAATCCAGAAAAATAGCGCCAAGCGGAAATATGTCGATATCATTTCTATTAAAAAATCAGACAAATCGTTAGTATAAGATAAAGGTTACAATGATGCAACTGAGGAAAGCATACGTTTGTATAACATTTTTTCAATCCCATAATCTTGAACTCAATGAATTTTGTGATTTGTATCGGTCGGCCTATATCGGCATATGGCATATGGGCAGTCATATCCTCCGATTCATATACCATATTAGGTGCATTTTCTTGAAAAAAAAATGGCTGATCTAATTAGACTGATTAGATTCAGATATAAACTGACAAAATAAAATAAAACTAAATCAAATCAAAACTGACAAACTATCTTGCAAATATGACGATGCATCATACGGTTTGAATTTATTATTATTGTTATGCAATGCTACTAATTACTTATGTAGACATTTGTGCTAAATAAATACTTCTACTACCACTACAATGTGCGTCATCTCAGCGAAAAAAAAAAAGATATTTAAGCAAGCTCGATGGCAATTGAAAGGGCAAGGCTTTTTACTTTTAGATGATGGTTTTTTGCCAAAAAAATCACCATGCTACATAACCTAGAGCCAATTAAGAGGCATTCCCTGAGGGAAAGTATACTCTGGTTTGTGGGTAAAAATCTTGTCGGCTTGTGTTATTCACTGTTAGGCGATTCGAAAGTGAGAAAAACTAAGTTCCAGTGGCATACTTTAGGAGCCTGTAGCTCCGAAGGACAGTTCCAAGACGTTTTTGATATGAACTAATATTTTCTGAGAGACTGACCACTTATTTTGGTTTATCTGTATAATGAGCAGCTTTCATTTCACTCACCTGTCCATCCAATATATCATATTCTCAAACACTGTCAGTGCTGTGGGTTTTTGTAAATGTCGCGCGTGTTCCAACAAAAGGGTTTGTTCCGTTCCATCATATTTGATCCTCTCTATAGAATGGTGGCTAGAATCGCAATAGTATATGAATTCATTGTCAAAGTCCAAGGCCACGTCAGTGATTGATCCTCGGTTATCCAGCAAAATTTTCCTGTTTTGACCGTCCGTAGTAGCCATCTCCACTTTTGGCCCACCGGCCCATACCATGACACCTAGAATTTGAAGAAATTTAAATGCATGTAACATATTTAACTTTGAAAAGATAATAAAACAATCTGTCAGTATATGCTTAGAAAAAAGGAGTAATTGTTACCTTTTACGGGATCCAGAGCGATTGCATTAGGTTTCCCAATCTCATAGGACAAGAGCACATGCTCTTTGGTTCCATCTATTCTAGAAACCGATATAGTACCACGCTTGGAATCACACCAGTACATATTGCCAGCTATCCAATCTACAGCAAAACCAGTTAACCAGTCTACTAGGGTGTTATCGAAAATTTCGGCTTGCTCCAAAATGTATTTTCTTTCAGTACCATCTCTTTTTATTCTGGTGATGGTGCCATGATCGCTGTCCGCCCAAAATATCAAATCCTCATCTGCGATGAAATCTAATGCAGTGGCGCTGGGTATTTTCGAAATTGGACCTAAGACACGGTTAGACTCGTTTCTGTCCAAAGGAAAACCTTGGATCTCCCAGTACATTGAATATAACAGAAAGTCTCCTTTCGGGATACATTTGTAGGGGTTATTGGGATCTTTGTAATAACCTAAAACAAATGAAACAATATAGTGACACAAGATCAGAATAAATAGACGGACTAGAAGTGGTAGAGAGCTATGAATAATTAACGATACTTCTGAGAATCGTATACAATTGATAGTTTTTGTATACTATCGACGGTAATTGATAGTTGCTCAAAGTTCTTTTTTTGTAGAATCTTGGGCAAAAGAGGAAGTATTATATTTTGAGACCATTGTGACAAACCATGGACAGATCTTTCGTGCTATTTGGTTGTCCGTCTGTGGTCGGATATATGAAAGCTATAGTCCTAGTTTGTTCAATTACGAGTAGATGGTATCTACTATAGCGCCAGAATCGGCGGCATCTAGCGGCCACAGTGGTGACCCAGCTGGTAATGTGAATTGGCATACAGTTCCAAATGACAGCTTGCTGCTTTCACTTTCGTAGTGGTAGATTATGGCCCTTCCCACTTCAGTTGTCCCACTTCAAGATTTGTACCAAAATATGCCTTTATAAACTAAAAATGATGAAACTGTTTACTTCTAAAACAATTTATTTTCTCAAAAACATTTTAGATACACTCTAGTCGTAAAAAATACATATTTGAAATCACTTAGACCTATAACTAATAGAACATCTGAACAAATAAAAAATGTGCGAATAAATGCGCGAAGTTAACAAAGCAACAATTGAAAGATTACCATTGGGTAACATCACCTTTATTTTTTATTACGGCTGAAATTCTTTGGGGCATAGTGTTAACCAAGTTTTTCCAAAAATTTGATGTAAAACAATCCCATATTTCTTGAAGCTTTTGTCTCAGTTCGGTGATTGTACGAGCAGGATGTTGTCGTAGAACCTTTTTCATCTCGTGCCACAAAGTTTCAATAGGTGACAGATCTGGACTGCTAGAAACCCATTTCAAAAGTGGCACATTATTTTCTTCCATCTATTTTATAGCCTTTTTTTAAGTATGGCACGCTGCACCATCTTGCTGAAACACAAAATCTTGGCCGGATGCCAAACATTCTTCCATCACTGGTAAAAGCGATTCTTCTAAAGTTTCCAAATATTTGTTTCCATCAATAAAATCAAGTTTTCCTACTCCTTTTGATGACATACTGCCCCAGACCATAATGGATGCTGGAAATTTCACATTTCTCTTCAGACAGTCAACATGGAATGCTTAATTTTTTTGTGAATAACTCTACTGCGACTGTCACCAACACAAACTTCGAATCGGGCCTCATCACTCCATTGTATTGCACACCATTGTTGAGGTGTCCATTTTGCCTATGTTCTTTAGCCCATCTAAGCCGATTTTTCTTTTGCAGTGGAGTTAATAGTGGCTTTTCTTTGGCCTATAAACAATTTGTGCAACTTTAGGGTTCTTACTCACTTTTTTTTATTTGAAAACTTATTTTGCAAGTGCTAAATCCCAGTTTGTGGGCCTCTCTATGAGTTGTGGACCTCGAAATTCTCCTTCCAACAGCGTCACTCCACAGAGCCCTTAATTGTTTCACGATTATTCTTCTTAATGCTCTTCGGTCGGCATTTCTGATATTACCTTTTTTCACATATCGTGGCTTAATATTAACTGAACCGGTTACGTTATATCTTCTAACAATATTTCTCCCCACTGTACCGCGATAAGTCTAACAAAGTTGCAATTTCTGAATTTGATTTCCCAGAATTAAAAAATTTAATTAACAGTAACCGAATTTTCTCACTAATAACCTTTTCTCTACCCATTTTGAAAACCTTAACTACCCAAAACTATTTTAAACGTATTCTGACAGCTGTGATTAATAAAAACAATTGTCATGGCTTTTATTTTTCACAGCCACCTATGCGTTATAGACTTATTTTGTATTGAAATGAAAATAGGTTGATATGCTGTAATTGCAACATGTGTTATTTTTATGCTGCAAATTTGATTAGGGAGTGATAAAGTTGGTATTTTCTACTATATATTATCAAAATATTCATTGTTAATATTTTGAACCTATAACACCCTGCTACATTTTTATTATTTGTGTTTGATAAGAAAAAAAATAAGATTTCAATAGTTAGGCCAACTGAAGTGGGAAGGGGCTCGCAGATCGCACTTTGTGCTGTCTTATTTCAATACAAAGAGACCGGTTTTAAATATCGCGTTAATTATTGCAAATTTTGGCGTCGAGTGTGCTATAAAAAAATAAAATGTATGAGAATTTTCAGTTTTGGAGAGCCTCCAAGTTAGGAGAAGTTGCAAAGACATCTGAAACCACCTAACAATAGTACATATCTAAAGAAATACTGAAATATTAAACCCTATCATGATGTGATGCTTCGATTAAAGTAGTGTCAATTAAAAAAATGAAATTTTGGTATATGGCAATTTTGAAATTATATAGATCGACATTTGAAGCAGTAATAAAAGCAGGAGTATTGTTTATATCCATGGATTTTGTGCAATTTTTGAGCATGGTTAAAATGGTTAAATATGAAAAATTGTATAACCTACTTGGTTTTCATTTTCATATTCAAGTTAAAAAATCATCTTCCACCAAATCACTTTGGAGATTTTATTGTATTGAACAATGAATACCATAGTTTATTCATATGTCAGCTGTCACTTACCTATAGCGCAAGCGCAAGTGAAATTTCTTTTGGAGCGAGGAAGACACAAATGCTGGCATCCCCCTTTACCTAAACTGCACGGGTGGTCGCCTTGTTGTTCAGATCTGTCATAAATCCTCAACGCTAGCACACCTCCCCCTGTTCTATTTTTCAAGATCGTGTCATTCGCACCCGTAGATTTGTCGGCTATGTGAATGTGTTCTTCATCTGCATAATACAACTGTCCATTATAAACGGTCATCGCTGATATGGCTGTTTGCTCGGGTAAACTAATCCTGGTTACTTTACCTGTGGAAGATGACAATAAGTCTGATAAGACATTTACTGTAGAATGTATTCCAGAATTCCAGAGTAGTTTAATTAAGTACTACAATTATGCCGGGTGTTTCCTAAACATGGGGCAAGAATAATACGAAAAAGAATTCTTTAAATTATTATAAGACTGCTGTGATTTGAATGTATAGGGCGAACAAGATTTCTGAAAATACAATAACTTAGTCTACTATGATCATTAAATTGCTCGGTGAAACTCACTAAGAAATAACCCTCTCAGCCTATGAAGACAGTTGTAGTAGATTAAATAGCTGTACCTGTAATTTCTGCTAAAAATGTATTTTTTTTATTTGTAGGAAACACCCTAAACCCATATTTTCTAATTTCTACTATTTCAGAATTACGATAATTAATCATTACCATCAAGTGTCCCATAAAATATTTCATTTCCGCTTATCCAATACAACCTAGATGACTGCAAGTCAAAGAACAAGCCCTTGGATTGGAGCTTCAATCCAGCAACGATGGTTTTTCTCCCACTTCCGTCCATCAAGCTCATCTCAATATTTGCACTATCATTGAAACCATTTATCCAAAATATCTGGCCTTCTGGAGGATTGGCAGCAATCGATAGGATGTTCAGGTTTTCATACAGTACTGAGGTGAACTCGCCGTTCAGGTTACATACCTTCAAAAATACAAACAATAGTTTAGTGTAAGGCAGCCGTAGGATTATTGTCAACGAATGACCATGCTATATCATGATTATGATGATTTCAACAATTTTAGAGTGAACTAACAACAAAGTGTCTGCCAGTGTTGCAAAAAAATCCAGGTTTTTTAAAACCAAAGAATCTGATTTTTTCGATTAAATCGTGATTTTTTTCGATTTCTATAAATTGGTACTGATTTCCTTAAATATGGCAATAATGAAGTTTTAAATAACTTCCATTATTTTTCTCTATTCGCCCAAAAACATTAGTTGTCTAGACTTATAGTAAGAAAATTCGATAACAGTAATGTTACTAAAGAGAAGTAGATTAAAGATTTGAGAGTAATAAAGAAACGAAAAGTTGTAAGGTGGTAGGCTTAACATCAAAAAGTAAGCTAGAGGCTAGGATAATATATTCAAAATAGCAAAATCCATCTATGTAAATGTCCACATCGCGCACCAGAGGCACATTATAGGCGCTTTGGTTGTCACAATACATGTATTGCAGTAAACCGTGTCTGTTCTCTCGAGTGCCAATCCTGAATACATTCTAGGAAAATACTAGATAGACTGTAATTAGAGCATAATAAAAAGTAATTGGACGAAATAATGATGGTAGCTGCTTTCACAAGTGTTCTATAGTTCAAATCTCATAAAGAAATGTATGGAAAATACGGAAGACCAGTAATAAATTCAAACTGAAGCTCCACAATTAAAACTCTTGACATTGATGCAAAATGAGGAGAAAATATACGTTAGAAAACTTTTAGATAAGACTTTTCTAAATAACATATTTTCCAAGACAACAGCAAAAGTTGTGTTGTTTCAATCTCACCACCTAGAATCATATGTGGCTCTTGATATCCTGGCACCTCCCCTCAGCATCTAACTTGTTATCCTGTCACTAAACTTGTCACCTATCATGTAACTTCAGCCTAATAATGAATAATGAATAATAAAACTACAAACCAGAATTCCAGTTTCTGAAGATATGAAGAGCAAGTTTGATATCCAGTCTACAGCTAGACCGGAAGGTTTCTGAAGACCAGCATCCAAAATTATCTCTGTAGGTCCTTTCGTTAGACCGCTTCGTTTAATTTCATTGATATGAGCATCTGCCCAATACAGTGTTAAATTTTTCGCCACGTATTCGATCTGGATGGGACTGCCAACCAAAATTGTAGGGATGGTATGGTAGAATGGTTGATGAATGTCGACTCCGCGTATTTCTCCATTCCTTGAAATAAGCAGCACTTTTTCGTTCACTGAAACAAAAATAAAACTGTTCAGGGGGCGCGATTTGAATCAAGAACTACGTTATTTTCACACCACTTCAAAAACAAATTTTGTAACAAAACGAGGAAAAGTAGTGTAACCGTGAAAAATATTAAGGTGTGTTTCCGTGTGTATTAACAGAAGATACCGATCGAAGACGTCGTTTACTAACTACAAGAAATTACTGAAATATCTTGTTAGAAAAATACCGACGCGAACTGACAGCAAATCTTAAAAAGGTATGGTATTCCACTAACTTATTAGCAAAAAGTGTGGCAACCAAAATATTACGGTTTTCGCAAAGTTTGAATGTCAACAGTTTTGTCCCTAAGACAATCCCTATTATTTTTTATCCAATTTACATGAAAAACAGATTTATAAAAATGTTTTAAAAACTGTCGCTTCGAAATGTAAAGGAAATCCACCGTCGAATTTTTGGCTCAAAATTTCAGAAATTCGTATTTTCCATTTTGATGATGTTTTCCCATATGGCTTCATTCAGTAAAGAAGAACAATTATAAAAATGATAAAAACTGTAACTTAAGCTATAAGACAACGACAACAAACTAGAAATTAATGCCTTGTTTAGTTTTTGAAATATCTAACAAGAAAGCTCATAAATATATAGTTACTCTATGGTACATGAAATTTAAAACGGAGTACAGGTCACGTATAAAAAGATATGGTTTCTGCTAGGCGTGTTGTATGCGGGGGGTGGAAAGATTTCATCTCCGTCAAAAATAGGACAGAGCAATATATTGACAGATCGTGTCGGTTTTCTAGTCATATTATTATTATTATTATTATTATTGTGCATAATTTAATGAGTCGTTGGACTACCGTTCTTGACAATTATAAGTGAAATATCGGATGCCACTAGCAAAGTATGGGTTGTGCTGGAAAGGTTATTATCAGTAAAATACTGCAAATAGATTGATCATATAAAAAAGAAATTCAGAATTAACACTTACCCCGACAGGTTTTGTTATCAGTATCCAGCCTCATAACATGCGGACAGTCACACCTGTACGTTTGGTTGAAATGAATCAGACAAAGATGTGAACAACCGCCGTTGTTCTTCGCACACGGATTCACACCATCCGGTTGTCTGCTGGGATGCATCACTTTGATGTCGAAGGGTTGATGCAGAGTCCTGTGGATCACTTTCACGTCACCCCCTGTCCATTTATTCGCTCGTACAACGCTATTGGTCCTCCAGTCGGTCCAGTACACGTAGTTTTCGAAGAGGGTGATAGCGAAGGGATGTGAGAGCATCTCGTGGTTGCGCATCACCTGTTAAAATGTCTAATATTAGGCTGATTATCTATAAAATAGGCCGTTCTCTTCAGGTAATAATTATGTCACATTTATCTGTTGAATCGGGTGAACCTCACCTTGGCTCTAGACTATTCCTTGTTTTTATTAATGATATTGGCCGCCTTTCCAAATCAAATTATTTCCTTTATGCTGATGATTTAAAACTTTTTAGATGTGTTAGATCCAGTCAGGACTGTAAGATGCACCAGGAAGATATATATAAAGACTGGGGCTGATCTCACGACCGTCTAGGGATCTTAGGGATTTGAATTGTATAGTTAAGCTTTTTGCCTCATTAGCAAGATCGTTACTGAAATATGCGTCAACGATCTGGAGCCCATATTATGAGATTCACAACGATTCACAAAAAACGCATCAAAGCCATACAAGACAGGATTTTAAGGTGACTACGTTATAGAATGAGGCAGGGAAATTAACATCCATGAGGATTACTGGATTGTTTTTGGTTGAAGATAGAATAATGTTTTTGGACATGTGCTTTATATTTAAATTATTAAATAATATAATTGAGATGGTTTACCGTCGAAATCAATAAATAAGATGTTCTACTTATTTTCGTCAATCGTTTAAAAAGGCTGGGGCTGCACCAGCAGTAAGAAGTAGAGAACAGTAAAAAGCAAATAAAACCTACCGTTAAGCGGTATGCTAGGCGCTTCAATTGTCGCCATGCACATATCTCAGTAAATTAACGTGTCTGCTTTTTTGAGTGGCAATCCTCGACATCCAATTGAAATCTATTCAGCTGAGAATCTTCTAAATAGCATATTCCCCAAGGACAACATCGAAATATACACAATGTTTTGAGCCCAACAATTTGGTTGGTAACAAATGAGGAACTCACCAGCTGACTATTAAATCTAGGGTGACAGTATTTATAGTATAGACATACCAGGAGCAGATTAATTCAAATGACCTATCCCCTAATAATTTTACGAATAACTAAAATATAAACTATAAAACATAACGTCACCTCACGAATGTCCTCCCCGTTATAGTTTGAAGTATGAATCGAGTCAGTTCTGGCGTCTATCCAGTATATTCTTCTAATGGTATAGTCGAGAGTAAGACCATTCGGCCAGCGGTTATTGCCTAATCTCACTAAGATCTGTCTATCAAGACCTGCTAAAGAACATCTTTCAAGACGTGGGAGTTCGCTATCCCAATCGGTCCAAAATAGGTAGCCATCTCTGGGATCTACTGCGATGGCCCTAGGACTCTCCATGTCACCAGCAACTGGAAAAATAATTTAGAATTCGGACGTGGAATAATAAAATAGTTGTGTTAAAGTACAAGAAAAACTCTATTTGTAAGATTGTATAAACATAAAGCGGATGATCTACATCTATCAAATTGACCCTTTCACTGAATTGCAAAGGATATCATTCATGGTATCACCACCTACCTAAAGTTCTTCTGAAACTGCCGTTCAATTTCGAGACTTCAATTTGATCCAGGTTACTTTCTACCCAGTATAGATTTTTACCAATCCAATCAACGGCTACTCCTTCAGCTGTAGACAAACCAGTTTGTACTACAGCTTCGATGTTGCCTAACGTACCGCCCGCGGTAGTTCCTCTATAAATTTTATCGTCTGATACGTCCGTCCAAAATACCTACGAGAAAAATGGAAAGAAATACAGAAAACATTATAAGAAAAGGTATCAAGAAAAATATGTCCAAAAGCAAATATGGAGTAAGAAACATGATTAAAAACGCATTGTATATCGGGTTGTTTATTATTCCATAAACATATACAAAATGGAAAAAATGGCGTAAAATAGATTGAGACTATAGTCCCCAGCCCACGCCTTCAGAACATCTAATTCAATTTTCCATGTAGTGCAATGATATCAAAAAGGCGTAGATTTTGCCAAAATCAGTAATGCACTATTTGAGCTTTTCATGAACAAAAAAATCCTTAAGATTACAGCAATGAACGTGATAACGTAGTAAATACTAATATACTTTTATATGTCACTCGGGTCGAATATCAAAGATGCAATATTTATAAATAGCACCGTGGCGCACGGCATGTGCGACCGATAGGCGATCTGCTTGCTATTTGTATTATATTTTTTATATATGTCTAATAGGTGTGCAGAATTACCGGACATTTTTTCAAAAATAATCAGGAGCTGCTGAAAAGTCAAAAAGTGATTTCTATTTTTTTTCGTTTTTTTTTTGCCTTCAGCGCTCATTTTCATTTATAGTAAATCATCAATAATTATTATTACTTACGATATCAGTTTCATTTGTATGATAAAAATCCAAAGTAATGGTATTCTTCAAATCGGATATGAAAGATTTCAATCCGAAAGTATGCAGGTCAACAGCCTTTATTTCATGCCTGCTACTGAAAATTAGATAGGGCCTTCCGCTATCTACACTTTTGCAGGTGAAACCGTCTTCTTGGAGCACATATCCTTCTTGGCAGGTACATTTATACCTTCAAATAATAAAAAAAATATCAGCTATAATGGAAAATATTGCCAAGCTCTTTTATTTGTGACAGTATGACAATTGCAATAAAGTAGGATGACAGTTGAAAGCATAAAGGCATCAAATCAAAAAAATGACGTCACAACTCCAGTAAATAGTTTCCTAGTTATACAATCCTCGGCCTGATTTTTTTGTGCTTTAACATGACATAAAGATTTTAAAAATCCTCTAAACAGGAAAGTATACCTAGAGCCTCTAGGTACGCAATTCTGTGAACAAACTCCCCAAGCTTCACACGGATGAGTCTCTAGGCAATGCGTTCTATCTGCTTGGAGATGGAGGTGAGCTGGACATGTGCAGATAAGTCCTTCGGGAGCATTATGACAGTCATGCGAACAGATAAAACTGTGATCGCACAATCTATCTGGACACCTGGACCCCTCGTCACTGCCATCTGCGCAGTCGTTGTAATCGTTGCATAATTTGTCTATTGTGATGCATTTGGTTCCGTTATCACATAGCCTAGAAACAAAAAAAGGCATCACCAACGCGTTGATGTAATTTTGGGGACCGCATATACAAGAGAGCGGGAAGTTTTAAATACTTTATAACTCTAAAGACAATTTAATTTAAATAAAATACAGTACAACATTAACAAATTAGTAATATGCCATTTTTATTTCTTAGAAATAATATCGCGTAAATGTCCCGCCGCTTCTCTGTATCCACTCTTGAATTCTTCGCTATAACACGATGCAACATAACCACAGGAATCTTAGCAATTTCTTCAATAATGTTTCTTTTAAGCTCCTGAATGATTATTGGTTTATTAATGGACACCTTTTGCTTTTGGTAGCCCCAAAAAAGTAATCACTAGATTTTGACAATTATTTATCAGCAATCTAAAGAAAGAAATTTTAATAAGTTATGTAACGATGAGCAGACAACTAAAATCTAGAGAAGGTTTAGGCGCAATTACTGGCAAAATGTTCCGATAGATGATACAACGTATGTATATGAACCTTGAAATAAATTTAATCACTAATCACTCAAAATCACTAATTTTAAATTATCTGTGTATATCCACTTGATTCGTGGCATGAACAAAGCAAAGGTCAAACAGTAACTGGCTAATATTATTTTTTTGGCCTCCTTCAGTCGGACGACCCTTTTTTCCTTTCCTGTGAATAGGCTTTATGAACTATCAAAAATAAATGAATATTAATGAAACTACATGAAATACATAAATTGTTTTTGGAAATTGGTTCAGTAACGACAGAGAAAAAAAGCCAAAATTGAAATAAAATATAAATCGCTCAAGCTTCGTTTTTTTGACGTTTCAGAGGCTCTTGATCCTTTTCGAAAAAATGTAAATACGGTAGACGTACTTGTATCTAATAAGTACTCTTACCCAATTGATTGATCCTAACATTTTAGCGAACTATCTAATGTTAAAAAGTTTAAATTTGATAGTTATAAACTGGTTAATGCTTTCGCGGCCAGTTGATAAACTGCTGTCTTGATCCGGATCTAAAGGCCGTCGTCGGTTGGAATTTCTTAATAACGTCTCGCTAGAGGCAAGAGAAAATGAAAACGGTTCAGGGTAAATTCGTATGTTCTCTCTAAAGATACTCTGAATTGCCAACTATTTAAGTAACATTTTATTAGTTACTCGAATGCGTAACTTTGCCGATTTTGCATTACCGTTTCTGAATTTAAAATCCATAGTGCATATACACTAATGGACAACAGTATATAGACAAATATGAATATTTACATAAATACCTTTAGAAAACGAATTCATACTTCATTGCTCCATAAACAAATGCGTTATTAGTAGAAAAACTAAATTCCTCATTTTTACATTATCTGTTCATCAAGTATTGTGGAATAAGTTGAGTGATTTTAAGATCATGCCGCGTGGTCCAGAAATTTCTTTCGATGTGAAAACTAAGATCATTGAGTTATACAAAGATGGTCAACGTCAAGTCGACATTGCTAAAAATTTGAAGCTGATGCGTAAAGCAGTTTGGGCAATATTGAACAAATATAAACAAAAAGGTATCTTGGAAGCCTCTAAGAGAAGTGGTCGACCTAGAAAACTAAATGCTAGATCAGTTAGATTAATAAAAGTAATTTCGTCCAAAGATCCGTTTAAAACACCAAGACAAATAAAAGCCGAAATCGAGACAACAGGAATTGTCAGTGTTTCTACGAAAACTATAAGTAGAAGATTATAGTAAATGATTCGAAGTTATTTGCACGTCGCCCGAGTAAGAAGTCGCTAATCTCGAGGAAAAACCGTAAGGACCGATTACAATTTGCACGGTTCCATCTTGATTGGAGCATCTGTGACTGGAAGAGGGTTTGTTTCAGTGACGAATCCAAATTCAATATGTTTGGATCAGATGGTGTTCTTTACGTTAGACGTCCTAGTGGACAAAGATTGAACCCCAAGTACACTTTGCCCACTGTCAAACATGGAGGCGGGTCTGTTATGGTTTGGGGGTGCTTTTCGGGGTTTGGGATGGGACCTTTACAAAGAATAGATGGCTTTATGGATAAGTTTGTATACACAAACATACTAAAGCATGTCACGTTACCCTACATGCAAGACAATATGCTCTTAAGATCAATCTTCTAGCAAGATAAGGACCCGATATAAACCCCATTGAAAATCTATGGGAATACTTAGATAAGCAAAAACGAGATAAAAATTATTCAAACAAGGATGAACATTTTGCCGCTTTAGAGCAAAAGTGGAGACAGATTGATGAATCTTATATCAAGAAACTTCTACAATCTATACCGAGACGATGCCAGGCGGTGATTGATAATAATGGTTATACTACAAAATATTAACACAAACATGGTTGGTTTTCTATAATTCAATAAACTTTGCTTCCTTTTTCTATAATTGTTTTGCTTTGCCTATATATTTTTGTCCTTCATAGTTCCAGTTTTTTTCAATTAATTTTCTAATGAATTTATTTATGTATAAGTCAGTATTATGCTATAACGAATTATGTGTCCAGGTTATCGTATTAATAAAACAAGTTAAAAAATAAATATAGCACAATATTAATTTGTATATATACTTTTGTCCATTACTGTATATAGAGTGCTTTTGGCAAAGCCGAATTAAAATTCAACGTACATTTCGACTAATCCTAGTCATTTCTCATGTAATCCACAACGTTCATAAACTACAATATGTACAGCGAGAGCGGAAATAGTGAGAAAAGTGAATGTTTAATGAAAAGTGAGTAAAAGCGAGTTGACTTATCTATCACTCACCTGCTAGGATATTCACATGACCCAGCAACGACACTCTTAGACTCCGTCGCATTCGCCACCGAGTCCGTACACTTGATCCCACTTTCGTCGCTGCCATCCGCGCAATCCTGACGATTATCGCACAGCTGCTTCGGCGAAATGCACCTGGTGTTGTTGTCGCAGAACCTGCTGGGCAGATCGCATCGCATGACGGTCTTCGCATCGGTTGCGTTCTTTATTTTCATCGGGTCGCAGTTGATCTCGTCCGAGCCGTCTACGCAGTCCAGGTCAGCATCGCAAACGAACCGTTTGCGGATGCATTCGAAGTTGGCGCAGGCGAATTCGTCCGGCTCGCAATCGACCTACAAATAAACATAAGATGACTTTAGATCAAATAACAAGAGTACTTACGGCCGTATTCACCAATTCGGCGTTTGCCAGACTGTTACTTATCAGTTGTACAAAATATAACAGTGTGTTAAACAATAGTGGTAGTCACCAATGTCGACTGTCATACAAAAATATTAAATTTCTTCAAGTTGGTGCCTCTTGACAAAAAACGAGAGAACCACATCTAACCTAACTTTACAGGGTTTGGTAGAGGGCGTTCCTAGCTAACGAATGAGTGGCTGGTCAGTTGTCTCCGAGCACTTGGAGAGTCAGGACAGGCATTTTCGCGCGACGTGTTTCTATGAGTGGTGCAAGCCGAAAATGCAGCGTTCGTTGGAGCAGAGGTACGCGATTAAATTCTGTGTGAAACTCGGTAAATCTGCGACAGAGACGTTTGATATGATCAAGCAGGCTTACCCAGGTGTTGCTTTAGCAAGAAGTGGTGGCACCAGGCCTTTTTGGAGGGCCGGGAAGAGGTCGCTGATGAAGGCCGTGCTGGAAGACCTTCGACTTCGATAAACACCGATAATGTGACTCGTGAGCGCAAAGTTTTGAACTCAGACCGTCGACTAAGTATTCGTTTAATTGCCCAGATGTTAAATTTACCAAAATCTGGGTCCGAAAAGACATCACAGCCGACTGGAAGTTGCACCACGACAACGCCGCGGCTCACACCGCCTTTCTTGTGAACAGCTACCTGACCAAGGCCGGCATCCCAACGCTTACGCAGCCGCCCTACAGCCCATATGTGGCCCTCCGGAATTTTTTTTGTTTCCTCGCCTGAGAAGGCCGATGAAAGGCAAGCATTTTGAGACGTCAGAGTGGATCCAAGCAGCATGCACCGCGGCTCTCAAGGCTATTCCGGAGTATGCCTTCCGTGACGCCTTCAATGCTTGGAAATCGCGCAGGCAGCGCTGCATCGACGCAGAAGGAGCCTATTTTGAAAGTTTTTAAACAACTGTAACGATTGGCTAAATATTTTTTTTTTAAATCGACTCAGTCCTATTACTTTCCGGACAAACCCTGTATAGCTGCTGAGTGTTGTCATGTGCAGTGTCAGTTTTGTAATAGTTTTGCATCATTTAAAAGTCTTAAAAAGAGATCAGCTAAATATACACCAAGAGACAATAATTTCCTTGGTTGAAAAATATCGAAGTATAATTGAAAACAAAAAGACTAACTTTGTATTTAACAGGCAGAAAAATGAGTGTTGGGAGAAGCTTGCCTGGGTATTCCATTCAAACAACTGTCAGAACTAGCCAACAACTAAAAAGCAAAACAACCTAAATCTGAAGACAAGGTATCATTATTTTCACAGGATTTGGACAACGAAATTAACTTGTTCTCTTTTTTCAAGAGAATTTGTTAAAAAAGGATAGTGGGGTATCATCTATTCCTCGTACTACTACATCTGATGAAAAAGTTTTAATCCCTTTAGTTATATTAAATAAGAGTATATGAAGTATTTGGATTACTATTTCTGTTCCCATGAAGATGCAAGTGCCGATGATAACTTATAGGCAAAGTTATCCGTATTGAATGTAATATACATAAAATAATTTACATAAGAATTTTATTTTAAACGGGTAGACACTTTGCAGACATAAATCTTTACAAGATAATTAATTTTTTCATGACAATATAAAAATTGATGAAATTATTGAGTCTCTTGTTGCAGTATTTTGAGATCCAATTCGGACCTGGAAAATTTGTTCCATTTCAGGGCTATTCTCAAAAAAATCGATAGTGTCATTTTGTTCTAAGGACATGTTGCACAGCACAGCAGTTGCCACAATAACCTCACACATAGTTTTAAGTTTTAGCCCCCACATCAGGATTTTGGTTTTCTTTTGAGATTGGCTGGTTCCTTTCATTTATCAGTTCTGTAACATTTTGCAATATAGTCTCCAGTCGCCTAAATGTATTTTTATTTATTCTAAATCTTCTTACAATTCTTTCTCTCTGGATATCTTCAATGTCACTCGTGTCTGTTTCCGAAGATTCTAATATGTCGATAATATCAATTCTACTGAGGCTATCCATTTTGATACTTATACAAAACAAGCCCTTACTCGCTGTTTGCTGACTGTATTTGGTAAATCACTTCTACGAAATCTCCAGGCTAAATAAAGTCGAGATGACACTTTTGACTTTTTAGTATTAGTCAGTTAGTGGTTTACCAGTCCAACATCGCGCTGTGAACTTATCCATGACTTTAACAGACTGATTGCTATGATGTGTTGATGGTGAATACGGCCGTTAATAGTATATTTTTTTACACAGAAGCTGCCGCGCAGTCAGAAGCCCAAATGTCAGTGCAACGCGGCTGCTATGAGAAGTTCAAAGAAACTTTGTTAATTCGACTTTTGAAGTGCCTAAGGTTAGTATAACTGGCAAAAGCATCCTCATGTAGATAGTTCCACAGTCTGGATACCCTAAGGAACATTCGTATCGGCCAATTTTGGAAGTACGAAGTTTGATACTGTTAGGATGGGACACCGAAGTGAGGCGGGTCTGTCTGGCAGACACATAGCGATGGAGGGGAGCTCTGAGGAGCAAAACCCATTGGCGTAGCGGTAGAACAGAGCTAAATCGCCGACAGCCCGCCGGTACGAAAGAGTTCTGAGACTGCCCGTTAGAAAGTAGTAGTAATCGATTAGTCAGTAGTTGGGGCGGTCAGCACCGTAATATTTGTATGACCGGTTTGTTTGAACGTCTGTTAGACGACAAATATTGATATCATTGACATTAAATTATAGAAAATTATATACTTTTCAGCTTACCTTATGTCCACAATCCCGTTCATCACTTCCATCTGGACAATCATTATTCCCGTCGCACAGCACTGAGCGCGGCAGACATTCCTCCAGTGGCTGACAGGGTATATGTGAGCTAGGGTCGCAGTTCACGCAGTCCGCCTCGTCGGAACTGTCATCGCAGTCTGGTATCAGGTCGCAGTAAAAGTCGGACGGTACGCACTGGCCGTTTCGACATCGAAATTCGTTAACGTCGCACACCGCTGCTTCTGAAATTGATATAGATAAATATTTCAAATACAGAGTAATAGGTATAACAGAATTTGTTGGGGATATTTATGATGTCTTAGCTATTTCGATAGACCTTATTCCTGGATAGTTGCTCAGATTTCGTTTATTGTTCTACCTACGACCAAGCCTAGACCATGCTCTTGAGTTGCCCTCTGTGGTCGGACGGATATAGTTTCTTCGTCTATGTATTTCGATTTTTTTTATACGAACTTTTATTCGTTAACGTCAAAGCCATCCGTAGAACTTTCGATCGGGGTTAAAGAAGATAGGGAGAAATGAAAAATGGCATCAAGTATACCGAATTTATACTGCCAACGCCTAAGCAAAAGATTAAAATGGAATCGAGACTGCTATGTATTATACGAGGGATGTCTTTAAGTTTTGCATATAGAAGCATAGTAGGCCGCGCGGATCGAACGTCAGTACTGAATCTTAACCTCACTCTTTAGTAAACTTAAATTCAAAGTTTCACAACAATACGTGCAGTGTTCTCACTACAGTGAATTTTTAAGTGTCACCAAGTCATTAGAGAAATGGAACTCAACCGAGAACATTTTCGCGCCATAATTTATTACAACCTTCAGAGACAATTATCGCAACAAGAATGCCTTGCTGAGTTACTGTCTGTTTTTGGCAACGAAACGCCGCATCAGTCGACAATTTCCCGTTGGTATGGAGAATTCAAACGTGAACGGGTGAGTCTTAGCGACGATCCCAGAATGGGTGTACCAAAAACGGCAGTTCACCCAGGAAAACGTCGATGCTGTGCGCAAACTCATCATTGATGATAGACATGTGATATATCGCGAGATTGAGGCGTCCTTAAAAATCTCAAAGACCTCAATTCAAAAAATTTTACATGAAGAATTAGGAGTAAGAAAATTAGTTTCTCGTTGGATAGCCCACATGTTGAATGAAGAGCAGAAAGCAGCCAGGGTTAATTGGTGTCAAAAAAAACGCTTGACCGTTTCAATTCCGGAAACTCAAAAAATGTGTACAGCTTTGTTAGTGGTGATGAATCGTGGATTTACTGTTATGAACCAGAAATTAACCGACCGTCGGCTGTTTGGGTGTTTCAAGGTGAACAAAAGCCAACAAAACTCATCCGTTCTCGAGTGTTTCGAAAAAGATGGTCGCGACATTTGTGTCAAAAGCGGGTCAGATTGCAATTCCTCTTAATGAGCAAAGAACTGTTACTGCGGATTGGTATACCACCATTTGTTTGCCAAAAATCATCACCGAGCTTCGAAAAATCAACCCCGAAAGAAGAATCATCCTCCACCAAAACAATGCAAGCTCGCACACAGCCCAAAAAACAAAGCAGTATTAACGGAAGAAAACGTGGAATTATTGAACCATCCTCCATATAGTCACTATCTAAGTTCTAACGATATCTTTACTTTTCCGAAAATTAAAAACAGACTGCGTGGTCAAAGGTTCCAGTCTCCAAAAGAAGCAGTTGACGCATTCAAAAATGCCGTTTTGGACATGCCAGCAAACGAGTGGAATAAGTGCTTCGAAAATTGGTTCGAGCGCATGCAGATGTGTATTAATCTTCAGTAAAATAATTTAAAACTACCTACCGTGTTGTTTTATTTCCATATGCAAAACTTAAAAGACATCCCTCGTATTCTATGCAATCATACCATATTTCTTTTTCGCATGGTTATTACGTAAAAAACCTGTATAATGTTAAAAAAAAAACGATAAGATGTCAACTTGTTGACTAGGTTGGCTACTGTGCAAATAGTTCATTCCACGCTTGCTACAAGTGGGGATGAAGTGAACTACAGCTGTGAAAATATGTGTAACCATTATATATAATAGATGCGCATTATTACCAGAATCAGAAGCTTCTTAATAATAAAACATCTTTGACTGATACCAAAGAAGCAGCATTTCCGCCCCCTACGACTCCCAACTTTCAATTCCTCCAATAATACTGTTAAAATAAGGATATCTGGAATTATGACAACAAAGTTTAGTCCTTGGAATATCAGTAACTTCCTGTCAAAATCTCATCCAAAATCGGACAATACTTTCAAACCAACATCAAAAAAAAACATAACATCTTGATTTCGATATTTTTCTCAATTACAATAATACACTACTTGTTGGCGTATGAAGTAAAAATTATCAATCAATTACAAGTGCAATTTTGAAAACTGATTTTCCCTAACGAGTTCTACAGAACTGTGTTCCCGAACGTATTTGTAATAGAAATACAATCTTAATACTTACGACAATCCGTCTCGTCGCTATCATCATCCGGCCCACAATCCTTTACATTATCACATCTCCACACCATGGGTATACACCGACGAGTGTTTTTGCACTTGAACTGATCCGATGGACACAGCTGGTTGCACACTTCAGGATCCTCGTCGCTCCCATCGTAGCAATCTTTGTCTCCATCGCACACCCAGTGCTTGAAAATGCAGGTCGTGTCGCATTTTACCTGGTTTTCGGCTAACAAAAAAGGCATACGTTACGAACTGATTGTAGAAAGTGGCAAGAAATTCTAATTACTATTATAGTCCTCTTAAAAGGCAATGTCTATAGGAAAATTTGGCTACGAAAATGTATAACAAAGGAATTAAATGGATCATGTCAGTCAAATAGGCTCAATCTATGACGTACGAAATATGTCTGATAGATACGTATAATTAGCGTTGGGAATGTATAAATAGCTAGTCCCAAAAAACTGGCATATACTCAACTACATCCCTTACAACCCCAAAGATCCAATCTAAAATTAAAACTATAACAAAATTACATGATATGTGGATCTTAAGTAATTATATGATCTAATTTGTTTTAATTTTATGTTTACGAAAACAGTGCACTCTAGAAAAAAAACAAGAGTAATTATTTGTAGCAAATTGAAGGTAAAATTCGAAACAACAGGGGCGTACTATTTTTATTTGGAAAGATGATGCCACTAATCCCCTGTATCTCCGCCACTGGTGCACGTAAATTTTAAGTAAAGACTTTTGTATGTGGACAATACTTAGGTAAATCCACAAACTAAATTTCAGTTCATTCCATTTGACGATTTTGAAGATTGTTTTTTATTTTTAAGCTTGAACCCCGTATCTTTTTGATGAAGCCCTTGAAGAAAAAATGTTACATAGAAGACTCCCCTTGAAATGCGGTCTTGTGTATGATGTTACGTTTTTGGTCACAACTTGTGAATCACCCTGTATATCGCTGCCATTTTTTGTCTTAATTAGATTTGCATCTGTGCGAAAGTATGATCAGCAAAAACTATGAATTTACCATTTAAATTATTTATTTATATTCAAGTATTGATGGTACCTGCTTTCAACACGGATCGACTGTAGAATCTGCCTAACAGCATGTACGAAATGTGGAAATCCAGAAAAAAAAAGATAATTATCACTCTCGATATTAAACCGACATCGGCATGGACAAAAAATACATTAGAATTTCAGTTGAGAGTTTTCTAAATGACATCGTTTCCAAGACATCACAAGTTGCGTTGCTTTTGTAGTAGCATCTCTAACCACTTAGTATCTTCCACCTCAACATCTATCTTATCTTGTCACCGATATACCTCATACGGAGTAGTCGCAGCGTCGCGTATTCTTATAACATATTATAAAAAATTGTCCACAAGGAAAAATATGCCGTCACTGGAATTTGAAGGTATGGTCATCATGAATCTAGAAACTCCATTTCAACTTTTGATTGGTGGTTGCGTTAAAAACTATAGAGACTATGAAGTAGACTATCTGTAAACACGTATGTACTTCTTTTGTCATTGGAATACTTACTACAAGAAACATTCTCGCAAGGTCCCCCCGGTTCAGCCGATTCGTCTGACAGATCCCCGCAATTGTCGATGCCATCGCAAAGGTAGGTGTGTGGGACGCAATGTTTTTTGTGCAGACACTGGAAATTGTCAGGTGGACAGAAAGAGGGCGCTGTGAAGTCCTCCTGTTTAACACAGACGTCATCTTTCAGTTGATAACCATCGGAACATGAGCACGTAAATTGTTGGGACGGTGTCGGAAGACATATTTCTGAGCATGTGGAATGACTACAACCATTTTCACCTGCAAACCATAAAAATAATGTTTTATGGTATGATCGAAAAACAAAACAGATTGCTGTCCTTTTATTATTCATTAAATCATATAAACGATACAAAAATGTATTTGTTTCACATTTGGTTGAAACAATCAATGACAAACATGCATTGAAAAACAGCCCTTGTAGGTTTCATTCTCATGACTCCTGCGTGTTTAAGGTTTTTCGGGCTATCTCGCAGTATTTTCCAATATACTTGGGACGTGAATGGCTGACATTTATTGGTAAGTCATAACACCATAATCTGACAGCATGTAGTGAGGATTGAAGTGCATTTGATATATGTCAATTTTTTGACAATTGCCATTAAATTCGTATATTTAGAGTTACTTTTTAAAAGTGCAAGTGTCTGCAGATAGTTGTGGTGTTCGACAATTTCAAGACGTGGTACTTCTTACATAATTTGCTAACAGTGGCACAAACCTAATAAAGGAAGATGTTTCCACCGGTAAGTATTATGTTGATACAACACTGCCACTTTCGCACTAAAACTCCGCAATTTTGGTGACAAATAATGCAAGGTAAACATATAGGACTGGCTCCTAACCTATTCGAATTCTTTGGGTTCAGCCAACGAATTCAGACTAGTTAGAAAGAGAAAGGCTGCGATTTGTTTGCCTCCAAAATCTCAGTCTATAGTCGGGATAAAGTGCACACTAAAAGTGGACCTGTTGCATAATTTGCAGAGAGCAGCACAAACTAAATGAAGGTAGATCTTTCCACCAGTAAGTGTTATGATTATGTTGAACAACGTGGTCACTTTGGATTTTGTTGGGTAAAACCTGTCAAAATTTTCACTCCAGTGGTGAAAAATGTCATGGTGTATGAATTTTAAATTATTGTACTAGTTAATGCTCTGGTACACCTAACTCGAGACGTGAGTTTCGGATTGGTGATTATAACTTACCTTTCTGAGACCCTGCATCATACAACTTAACGTCGTAAATGTGCAAATTGCTGCTATCATACACTTTCTTCAATCCTGTAGAATTACTGTAGGCCATAATAGCTCCTTTGGACATTTCGATGAAATAAATAAGCTTATGTGACCCCACACCGACTGCCAGACCCGCTGGAGATTCCAATGCCATGACAGTTTCCACTCTCCGATTTGTGCCATCAAAATCAATACTTTGAATGTTTTTCAGGTGCTTATCTGTCCAGTATAATCGCTTTGCTTCTTGGTCAATCGCCAAGCCGCTCGGCCAGTGGATGTTATGGTCCAAAAATACTTTCCTGGGATAACAAAATGGCGTAAAATAGATTGACTCTGCAGTTCCCATCCAACGCTGTCATCATAAAGGATTATGTGCGGCAAAGCTAGTTCCTCTGATAAAAAAATAGCTACGAAAATGTATAACAAGAAAAAATTGAATAAGCCACTTCAGTAAAGCAGACCTTTATAATTAGATCATAGTACCCACCCATTTGATAATTTTTTGCGCTAGAAACTTCTAATCTGCCTTGACGTTGCTATGATTAGCATCGCCACTCGCCACCCACCCTTTGGTCAGACCCCGACGCATATCTTAAATTGTCCGAGAAAATCTATGATGTGTGAAATATGCCTATTTACCGAGACTGGAAGCGCATAAATGTAGTAACGTCAAAAGATTGAGATATACACACCCCCACCCACTACAGCCTCTAACCCCCAACTTTTAGCCCGTACAGAATTTTTTTTAAAATGTTGAGGAGCTTCTGAAACGCCAAAAAACGAAGTTTTAGCAATTTGTTTTTGTTTTTTGTCTGTAGGTCTGCCCCCACTGAATTATTTTTACAAAACTAAAAAACTTTTGCGTCCTTGGCATAGTCGTAAGCTTGTGTCAAAATGAGTGACATGATGATGTATATATCATGTGACATCTAAAAAAACTCATCTATCAATCTCATTTTAGAATTTTTTCGCGATTACAATACTTCATCGCCAGTGGCGTGGGAAGTATAAAGATTGATATAGGTATAGAGGATAAAGTTCATCATGACTATTAGGTGACAAATAGCGAGATGTACATATGCGAATACCTATTACGTTTTGATGACAACTGAGGTGAACAGCTGATCAGCAAGTGACATCTTTGTGTTAAAATATGTATGTAATTTTAGCAATGGTGTGAATTGATCAAAACTCAGAATCGTATTCAGAACTGTTTATACCAAACATAGTCAAAAACTATAGTGAGTAACTTGTCTAAATAAAAAAGTTGTTAGGAAGTATAAATCCGTAGCGTACCAAAGACCACAACAAAATACGACTTTGAATTGTGTGTCACTTGCCGATATGGGGTATTTTGGAATTTCACTAGATTATCAGCTGTTATTTGCTGCCACATTTGTCGTAATGGATTCTCGTAAAAAATACTGTACTGACATAGTATCATTTTTCACATCTTAGTTGTAATGTATTTGTTACCTATTTTTGCCGTCCATCTGCGCCATATCTATTCTTCCATTCTCAGGGGTTGTACTAGACCAATGTGCCCAATACATATAACCACTTATCGGGTCAACAGCTATTGAGCCTGGGTTGTAAGTCGTATTCCAAATTAGTGTTTTCACCAATGAAGTATTGGCGAGTTTTACCACCTTGATGCTGCCCTTTTCCAAACTTGTCCAATAGAGATTCCTGAAAAGAATATCATATAGTAATAAAAAAAAACACTGTGCATATATATTACTTGATATCATTATCACAGGGTGTGCTGAAAGTTGGGACTTTCCATATGAGAAACAACAAAGGGGTGCGTTTTACCGTAAACAGTAATAGAATGTAGATTTGGCCGTTAAAATTTCACTCTGGAGTAGTAACGATGTCACCATGACTAATTCCTAAACACGTTTTCTGAAACTATTGTATGTATCAGGTAACCAAATAAGTTCGTGCGGTTGCTGTATATTGCACATTTCCATGGATGTTGTTGATCGATAGGATCTTCGATAGTTTGTGGACGCAAATTCCAGGACAACGTGTCAAGAACTTGCAGAAATGTTCAGAGTGAGGTCTGAATCTATTCGTTTGCATCTTCATCAGCTAGGAAATACGTGGAAGTTAAGCAAATGGGTCACACATGAACTGACAAATGATAACAAATTAAGTCGTTTTACCATTTGCTCAGCAAACATTTCACGCAACGCTAATGAACCATTTCTTAATCGGTTATTAATCTGCGACGAAAAATGGATCTTGTATTCGAATTCTAAGCCCTCGTATCATTGGTTATCACCTACTGATTCGGTACCACACACGCCCAAGGCTTCCATTCACCCCTTTTTGAGAAGTGGTCAAACCATCACTGCTAACTTGTATTGTGAGCAGCTTCAACGAGTACAAGCAGCACTCATCCAGAAACAGCCTTCTTTGATCAATCGGAAGAAAGTTATATTCTTGTATGATAAAGCCAAGCCTCATACCGCAAAAGTGACCTGCGAAAAAATTTCTGAACTCGGCTGGGATTATCACCTTTTTTTGTCTCTTGACCACTGTATGAGGCATCGACAGTTCGCAACTCGAGATGGTGTAATAAATGCAGTCTGCCAGTTTTTT
Source organism: Acanthoscelides obtectus (assembly GCA_963669975.1). Taxonomy (NCBI): domain Eukaryota; kingdom Metazoa; phylum Arthropoda; class Insecta; order Coleoptera; family Chrysomelidae; genus Acanthoscelides; species Acanthoscelides obtectus. The sequence continues at coordinate 84,969,678 of CAVLJG010000006.1, read as the reverse complement.
TACTCCAAATCCAGGGAGTTAGTTCTACAATTCCGGCATACAAAAATTGGCTCCACATTGACAAAAGCTCATTGAATGTGATAAAAAATTATGTTTTTCTACTAAAAACCGCACGAACCTATTTGGTTACCTGATATTATAATAAAAGCTATATATACAGGGTTATCCAAATTAAGTGTCCACCATTAGTAACTTTGTTATTAGTGAAAATACAAAGTTGTTTGAATTAGCAAACTAGTAGCATTTTTAACGCTGGTAAAAATGAGAAATAAAAAAAAACAATTGAGAGTCGTTATTTTGATTTTTTTCAGTAAAATAACATTTTTTTAAATGGAAACCCCTGTATATTATATTTTTTTCTGTTAAAGCATCAAATTTTAAACAAAAAAGTTCATAATGACTTTTCCGCTAAAGTCAAAAATAAAGTCAAAATAACGATAAATATTTTTAATTATTTGCAGTATTATAATATTAAGACGGCTATGAAAACAACATGGCGTTCGCGATTTGACAGCATTAAGATAAGTGACAAATTGTTAAACTGGACATACTCGCAACTAGAAGGCTTTGGAAAACAATGATAAAATCAAATAATGTCAAACATTAGTGTAAATACTTGTTTATAAGCTTTATTGTGTCATTAATTTAAAGAAAAATGTTCTCCCATGAAGAAAAGTGTGATATGTTAGAATGCTATTTAGTGTGCTGAAAATCCTCCTTGAGAGCAAGAGAATACTACAGTGAATTATATCCCGCTCGCATTCAACCGTATGAACGATATTTTCTGAGACTTTATCGAAAATTTAGGGGCAACGAAAATGTTTTTGCTAAAACAAGGGCAAAAAAAGAATTCATAATAAGCGAGGCCACGGAAATTGCAGTTATTGGATATTTTGAAGCTTATCGTGAGAATTCAATAGCAGATATTCTCAAGGACTCTAATTTCAGTTATGGTACTGTTCAAAGGATTTTAAAAAAATACAAATTTATTCCGTATAAGTACCGACCAGTTCAAACGCTTTTGGCAGGGGATCCAGAGAGAAGACTTGTTTTTTGCCATTGGTATCTTAGCTTCTGTCGCCAAAATGTAAATAACTTTCGTTACCTTTTATGGACAGATGAATCAAATTTTTCAAATTCTGGAATGTTTAATAGAAAAAACCACCATTATTGGTCAAGAGAAAATCTTTTGTTAGTACATCCAAGAGGCCCACAAGTCCGTTTCAGTTTCAACGTTTGGTGCGGTATAATTGGTTCAAAAATTGTTGGCCCGTTCTTTTATGAGGGAACCCTAACTCTTGAAAGATATGTGGAATTTATGTCAGAAATTCTGACTAATTTCTTAGACGAATTGGATCTTATAAGTAGACATCATCTGCATTTTCAGCAAGATGGCGCAGCTTGCCCACAACTCCAGAGGTACTTATCATTTTCTAAGTACTACTTTTAATGATCAGTGGATAGGAACAAATGGCCCAATACAGTGGCCTCCCAGATCACCAGATCTAAACCCACTTGATTACTTCTTGTGGGGTTACTTAAAGAACCAAATTTACAAGCGAAGGTACGATAACCTTGACGCGTTAAAGACTGCAGTTAGGGAAAAGATAACCCAGATAGATGGTAGGACCATACTTAAGACAGTTCGAGCAGTTGAAAAACGTGCCCAAAAATGTATTGAAGAAGGTGGTGTTTTCGAGCATCTTCTTTAAAAAAAATTGTTATTGTATTTTGTAAGATTATAAGTTGATGTTGAAAATAAAGTTTGTCGATACAATTTAATTGTTTCAGATTGGAGGCCATAACTTCAACAATTTGTAACCTAGGAGAAAAGTTATTGTAAGCTTTTTTGTTTAAAATTTGATGCTTTAACAGAAAAAAATATAATATACAGGGGTTTCCATTTAAAAAAATGTTATTTTACTGAAAAAAATCAAAATAACGACTCTCAATTGTTTTTTTTTATTTCTCATTTTTACCAGCGTTAAAAATGCTACTAGTTTGCTAATTCAAACAACTTTGTATTTTCACTAATAACAAAGTTACTAATGGTGGACACTTAATTTGGATAACCCTGTATATACGTACGAGATAGCCCAATTATTGTGAAAAATATATATTCAATCACTTTTGAGTACTTTTTGATAATCAAATAAAGTAAACAAAAAATGATCCATGAGAATGACAAGTGACAACTATGCCCAAGGTTTTGAGCACGGAAGAGAAGCGCACTTTTGACGTTCTAGAGGGATTACTTTGTTCTATTTCCGAACGCAAGTCAACAATTACGAGCGCTAAAATTGTTACAGGGTAGTACAAAGTGCAATCCGTAACAATTTACGAACGTAACCCTGTTTGAAAAAACAAACTAATGTGGTAAAACAGCAGCGAAAAAGTTGAATATCCGAAATTCACACAGTTCATTTGAAGTGAAATTCACACAGTTCATTTGAAGTAATTTCAAGTACCGTCCTGTCACATTTTGGTTAAGCACTGTTTTAACTTGTTGCTGTTCGATCAAAAAAAGTTTGCTAACATCTGTAATATCCAACATTTAGAGTTATCCAGATCTCTCAACCTTAACTATCCAACATTTAGAGTTATCCAGATCTCTCAACCTTAACATCATTACAAATGATCTTTGTACGAGATAAACAAACCTTAGCGGCACAGGATGGAAACGTCCAAGAAAACAATCCGAATAAACTCGCAAAGCATCAGCAGCTTCTTGATGACACTCACCATAAACTAACATCAAATCGACAAGTTCGTTATTGCTATAGAGATATGTTAAATCATTTTCGATTTTTCAAAATCCGATTCATAAGTAAACAGCTTGGATAGACTGCACGGCGCGTGGTGCCTGGGCTAGATACTGATGCACGTCGTATCTATTTACCTATTATTTGCTAAAGGCAGGGATTGAATGTTGTTGCTAACTGTTACAACTATTACAACTATATGCTGTGTAAAGCCTCAATATAAATAAGACTCTATAAACACAAAAACACCATGGCAAGAAAGGTATATTTCCTATTTGTTGACGCGACGAGATAAGCAGTGAGAAACACTATAGATTTTGTACCCATGGGCAGCACCTACAGGGACTGTAAATTGATGAGACTGTTTTATAAACAAAATTATCCAAATATAATAACAATTTTATGTTGTCATCCTTCTGAAGCCAAACAGCGCTGGAGGCGGTTCTTCCACTCCTCATAGCAGTGCTGGATTTCCGATACTGGAATAGGCACCAGCTAGTCGGTTAAAGCTGTTTTCTTGAGGTGATTTTTCAACTTCGGGAAGAGAAAAAAAGTCGTAACGACTCATTTTAGGCAAATAAGGAGGCTGAGGAGCAATCAGGAATGTTTTTACTGGCCAAAAACTGTTTTACTGACATTGCTATGTGACAAGGAGTATTATCGTGATGCAACACCCAGTTGTTCTTGATCTAATGGACGGTGGTGTAAATCAAATGCAACTCTTCTCCGATCAACCTGACTGTTAACCGACGATCTGAACGCACAAGATCCCGGATTCTGTCGATATTTTCATCGGTTCTTGAAGATGAAGGCCTTCCACTTCGTGGTGCATCTTCAATCGACTCTTTCCCTCCTGAAAGTGCTTTAAACCACCGAAAAAACTGGGCTCTGCACAAAACACTACCTCGGTAGGTCTGTTTAGCAAGAGTTTCCGTTGCACTGTGCCCAAGTCTGAAGTAAAACCTGATAGCACACCGTTTCTCGAAGTTGATGTCACTCATTATTAGAACACAATGTTATAAACTGTTTCACAAAAAAAATCGCTACCGACAACCAAGTGACTCGAGCGAGCTCAAACTTGTACTGAAGGCGGATCACATGTTCCCCTGTCTCCCCGTCAAGCTCGGCGCCTTCAGTGTCGCCAGATCGAACGCTACGTTGCCAATCTTATTACTTAATTTACAGACTTGTATTGTATGCATATCCCTTAAAATTACATCAAACACAAAACTACTCCAATCTTACCTTGATATCCAATCAAACGCCAACCCGTCACAAGCCACGTTGTTCACCAAGACCGTATGATTTGACGTATTCAAAATAGGCACCATCTCTATGGTCATACTATAGGCATCCGCGTAAAATATGGAACCAGTCTTTGCGTCGAAGTCCAGACCCCTAGGTTGGCTCATTTTGGTAATGGGCACCATTGTCTCGTTGCTTGTCTCTAAATCTATGCCTCTGATAGAGAACGGATCGCTTCTTGATATGAGAAGAAACTTCGAAGGCGTTTTAACAACGCATTTATTGTTAGCATCCAAGACATAACCAGAGGCGCAGGCGCATTTTGGTATGGCCCTGTTACCGTTCCACATAGGGATGCATAGATGATCACAGATTTTTGCATTCTTGCAAGGGTGAGCAGCTAAAAATGGAGATATACAAAGTTATTCTTTGGTAGTTCATAATAAAAAACCCATCAGTAGTTTTATAAATTAATTTTGTAAAACTAGTGTCAGATTGCCGTAAATATCTTCAACTGTAGTTTTTCTCTCAGTCGCTATGGACATGATTTTACACAAAACAAACTCAATCTCACTCACAACCGAAATAGCAAAAATATCATTTTTGAAAAAAGCCATAACTCAAATACCTTGAAAAAAAAATATCCTTAATGTTTGGCCTTCACGGATTACTTATAGCGTTCTAAAGGGCAAATGTGTTTCGACTTTTGGGAAAGGCATATACTTACCATCAGGTTGACGTTGCCTGTGGAAGACGTACACATTGTATGGCCTGCTGATGTTTGACACAATCGTCCTTTCGTCATGCTCATACTTATCCAACTGCAGAATACTATTATTCCTCCATGAGGACACAAAAATATTATTCTCAAACACTGTTATCCCGTACAAATTTCGTACTTTGAACCCCCTTAAAACCGTTTTTCTGTTTTTACCATCATAGTCAATCTTCTCTATGTAATCAAGGTAGGTATCCACCCAGTATACTTGCTTCTTTGGATAGTCCACAGCAACACCGTATGGGTATATGATGGTATGTGACACTAATGGCGTCCGGTCAGAACCATCTAACTTGCACCTTTCTAACATGGGGGACGAATGGCCCCATTTCGTGAAGAACATATATCCATTCGTGGGGTCCAAGGCTAATGCTCTGGGTTTCCATAGATCTGTGTCTATCAGCATGTTACACCATTCCAAGTTATGCGTGCAGACCAAGATTACGTCTCTTTGATCGTCTAGGAAATACCTGAAAATAAACCAGGAATAATAGTTTGGGATCCCATGTACCGCGAAATATGTATGTTAACTGGAGCAAATTCTGTAGGAATACAATTTTGAACATTTTCATACCGAAGCAGCGACGGATGCAAAAGTCTAAATACCGAGGTACAACAACTGCTAAAAGTAAGACAGAGATATTTGGTTGATCCCATAATACTATAACTCGAGAAAATATGCACACCTCGCGATCTAATTTCGTACCCCTTGCGTATGGTGTCACTCGGTGACAAATGTTCCGCTCGTCGGTATGAAATGCATTGTATACAAAAGGTACTATAAAAGTTTTGCAATATAACTTGACAATCGGACGCAAGAAGCTGCATGTTACTGAATGTTGAGACATGTCCATGAGTGCATAGTAGCCGCCAGCAGCATGTCTGTTGATTTAGTTGTTAGTATTGAAAGTGAATAGTGCGGACTATGACATCGTGGTCACGTGGTGAGATAAAGGGCAGTTTTACGGTATAACTTTACGCATGGTTTAAGCATAGACCAGTGCTTAGAAGAAATGATGCTTGCATTAAAGAATGATTGTCCTCATCGTACGACTATATTCAGGTGGTACAGAGAATGCCAAAGGGGCATTTTCACTTTGGAGGACGCGGAGAGAGAAGGAAGGCCGCGAACGTCAGTAACAGAGAAAAACATTACTGATGTGAGGAAAATGCTTGTCGAAGACCGGAGAATGACATACCAACAGATAGAGGAGACCTTACACCTTCATTCAGGAAACTTTGTTCTCACTGGGTACCGCATAGTCTGACAGAAGAGAAGAAGATTCGTCGTTCGACTTGATGCCGAAAGATGCTGAAAATGTTTGATAAGGGACAATCTCGGTATGTGAACATCATCGTGACAGGTGACGAGATTTGGCTCTATTATTACGATGTGCCGACCAAGGCTCAAAACAAGGTTTGGGTCTTTGATGATGAGGACACACCCGTAGTTGTCAGAAAATACCGATCTGTTAAGAAAAAAATGATAGCTGTATTTTTCAAATCGAGCGGAATTGTGGAGCTTGTCGACCCACAGAAGACAGTCACAGCTAAGTGGTACGTGGAATAGAGCCTGGCTAAAGTCGTAGAGTCTCTGAAAAACCTGCGGCCAAAATGGACACTTGGTACCTCCACCATGACAATGCTCCTCCTGCACCACTACTAGACTGAAACTTATTGGGCACCCTCCTTACAGTCCAGATCTTGCACCCTGGGCCTTGCACTGTTTCACCATGTGAAAATGAAGCTAAAATGAAAACGGTTTTCTAGCGATAAGAAACTTGGTAAAGCTGGTTTAAGGACTGGTTTTTGCGGATGGGGAATGCGAATGTGGTGCAAATCACTTAGAACGAAGTCAATAAATAAAGCTGTATTGCAAAACTTTTATAGTACTCTTTGTATTAGAGTTTTCTCTTGAATACGTGGAATATTTGCCTAGCATTTTTTGTGTTATCGACAACGTTTCACATAGATACTGATTTGAAACCACCGGATTCGGAATTATTGGTAGCGATTTTTTCGAAATGATCGGAATCAGCTCTACTCAGGAAAGCATCTCCAGGCATACTTGAATAAACTGGGCCAAAATTCTTCTTCTGATACTACGGTTAGCATCAGACCAATTTTCATGATTAAAGTCAAAACGTGGACAAAATATCGAGATTCTAGATTTATGGGAAGAATAACAATTACAAAATTTATATCCACACATGATGCGTTAACGCTCGGCATTCACAGCAGAAATTCGTAACTTCTGCCTTCTAATATTGGTATTTGGGGACACTATTATACGGTCGAAACGTCAATTTTCAAAATTTTGGACTTTTATGGTTGAAGATGTATCACAGAAAAACTTTGGAGCAACGTCTAGACGCACTGGCGCCACCTTAGGAAATCAAATGAAGTTGAATGTCAAATCTGCATCATTTACAAGGAATTACAGACAAGTGGTTATCATATACATACTTCTACCTAAAGGTTATGGTTAATTTTTTGGTGGTGCCTCAATTTCCTTGAGAAGTGTATTATGCAAAAAATTGTCAATATTCATGTTCGATCAAACCACTTACCAGTTCTCCGAAATCCAATCTAGCGCGATCTGTTGAATAGAATCGACTACTAGAACGGCGGACTTGGCTTGCAGCTGCCATCTTTGGTTCAGATCGTTGATGTTAGCGCACATCATCGAGGCTTTTGTAACATTGTGATGAATATAGCAGATAGTGTGGTTGCGATGGATAAACTCCAGGGCATTGCTGTTCAACAGACGCAGTGTCGAATTGCCGGGAAACGGCTTTCCGTCTAAGGTTACCCGCTTGATCTCGGACTGCGTGGAGAATATCAGTGATGGGGGTTCTGATGCCGGAACTGCAGAAAATGATGTGTTTCAGAAAGGACTATCTGTATTTCCAGCAATATCTTTATAAACAATATAGATTATAGACCTTTGGAATTTGGTATAGAAATCGTGCAAAATGAAAAAATCAAAACTTCTCCATCTAAATCATTTTACGTGGCATCTTTTCTAAAGTGAATTCACACAGCTCTGTGAAAATTTCCAACTTTTGTCACCGCAATATGCATTTTTAACACTACTAAATCCACCGCCTATAACCAGGTACATAACCTTCCAAGTTGGAAATTTTCCACAGTCATATTATTTCTCCCGCCTACACAATAGATAGTATAGTGTGCACCCACAAACTTCAGTAATTCATTACTATCAACAGGTTTTCATTCACATGGTTCAATAAGTCGCTAACCTTCATGTGAGACCTTTGAAATTTTCGCGACAATCACACCCAAAACAGCAAAGATACTGCAGTGAAAGGGAGGTTACTTTTGCATTTGTTTCCAAAGTGGACAAAAACGAATTTCGTGTGTTGATAAAACATTGTTATTTAATGGGAAAGAATACCGTGCAAGCTCAGCAATGGCTTAAAAAATGTTATCCGAACTCTGCTCCGTCGAAAACAACGATTTGATGGTGGTATGCTGATTTTAAACGCGGTCGTACTGATACAAAGGATGCGGATCGCTCGGCTAGGCCAAATGAAGCAGTAACCTCGGAAAATGTTAAGGAGGTTTAAAAAATCGTGATGAATGACCGTAAACTGAAAGTTCTTGACATTGCTGAGATAGTACACATATCAACCGAAAGTTCATTTACCATCTTACACGAATATTTGAGTATGAAAAAAGTCTTTTCCAAAAGGGTGCCGCGTTTTCTCACAATGGAACAAAAGCAACAACGAGTTGACAACTTGGAGGAGGATTTCTTGCATCGGTATGTGACAGTAGACAAAAAATGGATTTTACTCCGGAATCAAATCGGCAGTTAGCTGAGTGGCGTGCAGCTGGTGAAAGCCGTCCGAAGCGTCCAAAAACGCAGCAGTCAGCTGGCAAAGTCATGGCGTCATTTTTTTGGGACGCACAAGGTATAATTTAAATAGACTACGTTAAAAAAGGAAAAAGTATCAACAGCGATTATTACATTGAGTTACTGATGCGACCGCACATGAAGAAGAAAAAAATCATCTTTCATCAGGACAACGCACCGAGTCACAAGTCAATAAAAACAATGGCCAAATTGAATGAGTTCGGCTTCAGTCTGCTTCCCCATCCACCGTACTATCTAGATCTAGCTCCCAGCGACTAGTGGCTCTTTGCTGATCTCAAAAAGATGCTCCAGGGAAAACGATTTGGCTCTAACGAGGAAGTTATCGCTGCAACAGAAGCTTATTTTGACACCAAGGACAAATCTTTCTTCAAGCATGGTATCGAAAAACGTTGGAATGATTGCATTGTACTTAATGGCGATTACGATGATGAATAAAAATGAATTTTGCGAAACAAATGCTGTTTTCATGGTTAGTCCCGAGACTTATCGAACCATGTGTTAGCCCATCTTATTCAAAGAGGACCCTTTTATAGAATCTGTTATCAGGCCCAAATTTGCGTCAAAAGTGGTTTAAACAAGATATCTCTAAAGTAGATAGTTTTCGATATATAAGCGAGTTCATATCTGAAAAAGGGTAAAATATGCCATTTACGATTCCAAAAACAATTTGAAAAATATATTGTTACCAAAGTTCCTGAGTATTCTTCAAACATCCATTAATAAAATCACAAAGCATTTTAGAGGGTATTGTTATCGTGAAGCTTTGTTTTTTATTGTTAATCAGGTGCACGCTGAATGTATATTCTGAATAAAATTATAAAAAAGCCGAATCAGAATATGTTTCTTAGCGGATTTGAAGATACTTCCTGGACTGGGAAATAAAAATGTATTGATCAGTATCTACTAGGAGAATGTGTACTTTTTGACTCGACACTGTTTTGAGAAATGTTTGTTTAGATAATTCATGATCGAGTATTTACTTGAGACACGAGTATTTACTCTCGATTATTCACCTCACAACGAGTATTGGCTTGATTTTTCGCAAGTAAAAACAATTACTTCTTTTTATTCAGCCGACTTACCATTTATTGCATTACATTGTGTTCCATTGGCTTGATAACCGGAAACGCAGGAGCACTTGTAAGAACCTATCGTATTTGTACAAAGTTGCGCGCAAGTTTCATCTAGCTCACATTCGTCTGCATCAACACACTTGTTTCCATCTGATTTATTCCCTTCTGGGCAGTAACATTGAGCTCCTTTTGGTGTTGGTTTGCATCCGTATATACACTGTAACCTGAAATGTAATAAAAAAATGGCGTCAAGTAGGTTGACCCCGCACTTCCTACGCAACTCTGTCATCAATACATAAGGGATTAGATTCGGCATAAATTCCTCTTATAAAAACATGGGCTACGAACACGTACATTGAAGATATACATATCTTTATGATTCAACTTTTTAAGGGCCCACATACGCGAAAATCTTTTATTTATGAAATATGTTTAACTAATAGGTGTGTAGAATTGCCTGGGTTGGAAACATATAGATTGCTAGCCCCAAAAAATTGAAACGTCAAAAAACAAAGTTTGAGCTATTTTTTTGTGTGTGTTTTTGTCAATAGCTCGGCCGCCAATAGACTGGTTTCAAAATCTACAAAGCGTTTTCATCTTTGACATTGTGTGAAATTTTCATCCAAATCCGAGCAGTACTTTCCAAGTTATAGTCGGTCCAAAGATTAACAGACTGACAAACAGACAGGCATTCGGAAATAAGTGACATGATTTTTCGTGATGTAGAACATCCAAAAAACAATATCTCGTTTTCGAAATTTGTACGAAGAAAAGCATTTATAACATACATATGCTGCTTGCAGCTCTCACCATGCATACATAGCAACAAATCAGTGTTGCATTAGCTCTACCACATTCTGACGTCCAGTAGTTGATTATGTACTGTTAGTAATACTGATTCGGTTCGATTTTAGTAACGTATCAGAGCCAATTTCACGTTTTCAACTAATACCAATGAACATTTATTTAATTCTTAGCTAAATTGAAATGTATCCAGCATCATTAGCAGCTATATTCACGGGTTTATTCTGCTTGTATGCCGAAATTTGTTGTCACTTTTGAGGTGTTGAACTACCATAACAGAAAGCGCATCTAAGTCTTACCTAGTGCAATCTGCAGTATAATTCTGACAAAAGTCCCATTCATCGCTGTTTCCCGGACAGTCTCCATGGCCGTCACAGAACTTGGCAATAGTAAGACACATCAGCCCTTCACCACACGCCGCTTCGTTCCATTTGCACTTCAGCCCTTTGGGACACAACTTCGGATCTTCGTCGGAAGTGTCGGGGCCCAGCTCGGGATGGGTGCCACAGTCGTGCTCTTCATCGCACATCTGTTAATTTTACATTTTTATCACAGGAAATACGCTAAGATATCATGAAACCACAGAACCCCGGTTAGTTCTGAATAGGGCCAGCCATAGGGAAAATATTTCAAAATACGGTGACATTCCTCGATGTCACTTTGAAGCTGGGATTGATATTCAAAATAATTGAAATTAAAGCGTTCATTAATGTAAAAGTCACCTAGGACAAGAAAGAAAAATCACTGGAGTCAGAATTTTGTATGTTACCCAATGACCCTCTACTAACGTAAAACAAGGGAATTTCCCCTTCTCCATGAAAGGTGTTTTTAGAATAACGTCACTAAATAGCATAGACATTTAAGATACAAGTATCTGAATAGCAGATACAAGATAGAAAATACATTTTGTATCTAAGATACTTTTTTTTAAATTGTATTTGTATTTTGTTTAGACAGCTTTCGTTTGGTATCTTAGTATCTGGTAAATACTATGTTTTCTAAAATACTACAGTTACATATGCATTTCTTCACGTAACGCGCCCTTAAAACTTTAGTCTTGGACCACGAATATGTAAAATAACTTACCTTAAGTGAAACACGAAAAATCAATCCATCTGATAAACAAAAATTGGCGGCTTTAGATAATATTGGAAGTGATATAAAAAAGGCAAAAGACGCATTTTATATTTTACATGTTTTTAGAAGACTCCAATTCCTCTATTGCAACTGGCGAAAACCGTAAAATCAAAACACTGGGTCTACTAGCAGCATCGCTGACAGAAACACTGCAATACCTAAATAATTGAGATAGCAGCTTAAAAAATATTTTTCAAATATAACACCTGTTTGCCAATGTATGCCCCTGAGAACGACTTTCTCTTTTGAGGATATGATAGTAAGGCCTATCAGAAAAAAATGAAAGACAAAACGTTTGAAGAACTGGTTCTACTTGTCTCAATTAAAACCTTAAAAGTATGATATTTTGTCACATTTGCGCTATCAATGTATAAATAATTGATGTAATAAAATAAACTCAATAAAATGTCGTTTTCTGACAACAGTATTTTATTTTAAAAAGTATTTAAAAGATACGTATGGTGTTTCCATTATTTCAGACACTATTGCAGAAAGTATTTTGTAAATGGTATCTGAAATACTCATTTTAAAAGTATCTTGTACTTTGTATTCCAGATAGTTTGTATAGGGTATCTTGTACGTCAGTGCTAAATAGTGCTTAATCTTCACGTCAATAAAGTATATTCAAGAAAAGTTGGTCGAACAGAAATAATTTGCCGCTGTTTTCACTTTTTTCTAAAGGAGAAGCGGTAAATCTCTAACGTTGACAATTTGACACAAAATGCTTGATGTATGGAATAAAAATCAAATTCTGTTGTATGGCATCATCGACGGGAAATCCAGAGGATCCAAATAGTTTTCTTTCAATACTCGAATTTCAAATACGCTTTTTCCAATATTCGAGTGAAAAAACGGGTCTAAATTGCATCATTCTCATACACGTACAAATTATACTCCACTTTGTAAAAAGTACATACACAGCTTTATCATCGCATAAGCGTCAAATATAAATTCTCCTGTTTATGAACAATAATAATTTCATTAATTTATATCAATTATACCAACATTTTTATCTCTGACTGAAACTCAGCAAATATTTAGTTTCAATATTTTTTCGTAATATACGGTTGAGATAAGAGAGAACGCCAAAATGTATTCGTTCTGAACAAAGTCATTAATGTTGCTCTGTATCGGATTCTCGGTATCATGAATGGAAAATATATTTGCATCTGGTAAGGAATGTAAACACATATGGTATGCCTGTATGTTATTAACATTATAAGTAATAATATTTATGTGTTCTTTAATGAGTTTTTTTATCTCGGCTGAAACGCGCTGGGTATAAAAGGTTCACTGTCAGTCGCATGAATAGTTTCCAAAGTAATACTGCAATCATTGGAATCAAAGGATGAGATTATTTCAAATTTTGATAACACTGACAGTCAGTAATACAGCAACCATCATCATATCACAGATCGAAAATTACGCATATAATTCAAATTAGCAGAAATATTGATAATCAATAAACACAGGGTTATTGAATCATGCATTCGATAGTTAGGTACTAATAATCCAATATCATGACCAACATTATTTTAGAACTTCAACGATAACTCTAGTCACTTGAGTTTCCTTCAATCTGCCACAAACATAATATCTTCATAGCTTTAGACAAAAAACTGGGTGTAGTTTTTGTGTCCACCAATTACTCTAAAGCTTTCGATAAAACAAACCTAGTTTGTTGCTTGCAAAGCTGAGGTACTATGGATTCGATCAAAAAGCGAATAGTTTTTTCAGAAGTTACCTATAAAATCATTTTCAATGTGTTTCTTTAGACATGTCAAAAAAACACCAAATTTTCAAAAAATTACGCATGGTATACCCCAAGGATCGGTCCTTGGGCCGCTACTTTTCCTTTTATATATTGCTGACTTGCCAAGAAATGTCACCAACTCGAAGATACAATCCGTTACCGGTGATACGCACTACTTCGATATAGATGATATCCACGATGTTCAAACTAATTAAACTCTGAAATTGAAATTTCTCTCCGTGTACAAAAATATAACGAGCTGCTACTACCAGATGCTTAGGTCCACAGACCACGTAAAGAACCTCTTAAAGAAATCATACCTGCAACACCGAGCTAACCTGTTTATCCTTAATTCCAAATTGAGGAAACAACTCGCAAGTCACTTGCAATACCAGTTCTTACCTACTGTAATATTTTATTTTATCCTTGCCTCGATGGCATAACTAAGAACAGACTGCAGGTTGTTCAGAACAGTTGCGTAAGATTTATCTTTGGTTTAAGGCATTTTGAATAAGTTTACTTTTGGCTGAGGCTTACATCTGAACCTTTATATCATAGAGGTAGTGCATATAATAGAATCATAAGGCATAGAAAGACAATCAGTATTCTCCATCATAATTCATCCCGAAGATGTCGAGATTGTGGGACAATCTACAAGAGGAAGCTTTTCCCAGTTCTACTAGCCTTGGGCAGTACAAAAATCGGATTAACAAAATTTCTTTGGGATCCTCATAGCAGCCCGCGGAGTCACGGCATCTAGGTTTCCGCCTGCGCGGCTGCTTCGGTATATAAAAAAATACAATGTGTTCCAGACCAGTTTCACCTACAATGCTGCTAGTATTTATAACAGCATAGATGCTAGCTCTAAAGTGATGTCCTTAAACCAATTTAGGAAAGATATCAAAGGTTTCTTGTTAATGAGTCATAGTAGAGCACACTATGAATAGTCATTGCATAATATTGATGCCCATCATTTCTCATCTGCGTTTTCTTTTCTTTTTTGGTGTGTAACAATTCATAATTTCCACCTTGCTCTACCTTGTTATTCATGTAAGTTGTATTTTTTATTTCTTTCTCTTCTCGTGCCACAGTAATACTTTCCACACTAGTGGTTAAGTGTCAGAATAGTCCATGGCTAAACTTTGCCACTGATGTTAGATCTGTATGTACTTGCATGTACTTAATAAAAAGGACTTCATTATTATTATTCACTTGGCCATTACCTCATTCCTAAGCCTTTTCTGCATGGTGCTGGTCTTTGGAATTATGAACAGCTTTATGTTCTGTTCCAGCTTTGATCTTGAAAACCACAAGTATCATAACGTATCAAAAAATTCTGCTTCATAAAGATGAATTATTGTCGAAAATTCTCGCGACCTCTCTATCTATTTTTGCTCAGAATATAAATTATTCGTACGTTTCCGCACATTGGAAGCTCATTAGACTTCCAGACCTGGCGCCGGCCAAAACAAATCATTAAATTATGCTTCGCTACACGTCTTCTATACAATCCTTGTCTGTGCTGTTGTATACATATGAAGTAGTTAGCATCTAAAAATAAATATTAAATGCTCAAGTACCCTGCAAGTTTTATTTTAGTCGAGAGATACAATTTATGCACACAAACACTATTTATTCTTGTAGCTTAAGCGACTGATAAATTTTGTGGAAATTATCTTATGATGCACAATTAGATGGAGGCAAGTGAAAATAGTTAAACAGTAATGCTTGCTACTATGTCGAGTCACCCAATATACTGCTTTGACGCTACTATTTTCGTTTTCTGTGATTTCATCGGCAATAATTTAAAAACTAAGGTCACCATGTAGCATAATTACTATTTTGTCTGTTCGTCGCTTTCCTGAACGTTACTATTCGGACTTCTGGCATCTGAACGGGGAAATAACGTTTTCGGGAGGATAGTTGCAGAGACAGCAAACCAGCGCCAGCGGTATTTTGAGATAATATAGGTTTATAAGCCTGTGCATCTGCATCATGCAATATACACTGTAATTTAATAGAATTCTGAGATGTGCATCATGTAGTTGGTTAGAGAATCTTTAATATGGCGATTTAAAAAATTAACACGGACATTTAGGCCCGAATTTACTAACAGGAGATCAAAATCCTTAATTTGGAGCATAACGGACCAATGAGAAGGCGCGTTTCTAGTAATGGATCTAATTTTTTCTAAAATATCTCTCAAACCAGCGGAAAAATATACGACTTGTGTATTAGTGGCCCAACAATCATCATATTAGATCAGGAAATTCTTTATGAATCTCCTGGTTTAGCTACAAAAATATATTTTTTCGTTTGATCCGGAGATCAAAACCTATGATCCAAATCAGCAATGACCAATTAGAAAGCGTTTTCGTAAAACTGCATCGGAAATTGGCCAATCGGGAAGAGCCTTTAACCACTGCCCGAATCGTGGATCAAATATGCCTAGAATGATATGATATCAATTACTGAGCACTTTATAGAAAATAACAGTGAATTACTTACCTGAGAGCTATAATTTTAGAAACAACCATATACTTTTAAAAATGCGTCAAGTGTCAATTGTCGATTAAATGACCATATAATGTTGTAATTTGTAGATATATGAACCACTGTTTGGAACACACGTCCTCTGTGTGTACGCGACATTTATACAAAGTATCGGCAATCATATTTTTAATAATAGTATTTCAGTAAGCATATAATTAACGTATATATGTTTCTTGGGAAAAAAAGAGCACAGGAAAAGCTCTAATACATAAAACCAGGACTGTCAGCTCAGATGTCCATTGCAACCACATCAAATTGTTCAACGAAAAGTCATGAGGCTGAAATCACGGTAGATCAACAAAATAAACATTAGATTGGTCGCAGTACACTATAATTTGGGCTCTTTTGATTGAATTGAAAAATAAATGTTATTAGGTGTTAAAATAACAAACATTTGTGTGGTAACACATATTATTCATGTTTATTGTTATTAGCCTGGCAGCACTAGATATGTATCAACTGTCAAGAGTATAGGGAAAACGAATACTAGAGATGGGGCTGAGAGGATGCGTTCGCAAATATTCACAAATGTTAATTAGGGAGGTTCAACGCCATGAAGAATATGTTAATCAATGCATAAACAATACATAAATAACATCTCGTTACTCAGGAAATACTTAGCGCCGTATTTAATAATTTGGTTACGAACAGAGTTATTTCAAGTGCCGCTACGATCATAGTGAGCTTATTTTAAATGTGATACTGAGTTGTTTTTGAGTTGGTGGTGAATGTTATTTTAGGTAGTGGTTTTTAATAAAGTAAGTAGGTAGCAACTTTAATACAGTTTCATCCGTATAGTTTCGGTGTCAGATTATTATAAGTAATCTGTGAGTAGACTCACTATTTTCTGCGGCGTTTACATCGATATTTCACTATAATTCTGGGATGGATTTATCCTCATCAAACCGACCGAGACGTGGAAGTTATCGAACAGGATCGTAGACGTCGTGCTAGGAGGTCCAGAATCGTTATTACCTGAATCTGAATTCGAACACACATCCCCATCTCTAGCCGACAAAGAATTTAGCAATTAAAGTATAATGATTATATTAACAAAGAGAAACCGTTGATTCGTGAAATTCAGTCAGTTCATGCTAAAAAATTTGGTACAGTGAATTATTGTTATTATTGTTATGCATAATTAAATAGAATAACTTTGTTAACATTTGTTTTGAGGAGGATTCAACCTTTAGCACCAAGCACTGATATTCATGACAAATTTTGAAAGCAAAAGACTTTTATTATTGCTGAATAGCTATGATGAGACACTTGAGTCAAACCTGTGTTATGTCACAACTGTGTCACCCTTGGCACTGCCCACCTGACGTCGTTTTGTATAGCTAAAAGAGGTTCTAATTGCGCCTCTCTAGACACTACCTCGATGCTATAAACTAATAACTCACCCATCTGGATGGCACGCACTTCTTGGTAAGCGTGCACTGGAACTGCTCTTCGCGGCACTTTTGATTCTGCTGACATTCTGGCGGTTCATCGCTTCCATCTTCACAATCTCTGTTGGAATCACAATGCCAAGCTATGGGGATGCACAGGCCGTAGCTGCATCGGAACTGATTGCTGGCGCATGTTTCTGTAAAAAACATCAAATGTTGGTCCTCGAACCATTCATACACAATACAAATGGCCAGGTTTTTGAATACCGTCATACAGTCAGCATCCATTTGACAAGCATCGGCAACGTTGCGATCAGAACTGCAATCACTAGACCGCCGGAGGCTACCTCGCTACAGGTTTAACGCCTATTTTCGTAGAGCTCGACGCGGGTATCGTACTTGTTTATTCTAAGTCTTGAGAGCAAACATACCGGGAAATCTCTGATGTGCGACTCTATAATTTCCGGGGTTATATGCATATAAGTATATCAACGCCAAAAAATTAAGACATACCCTCCCCCACCTCCACAACTCCCCACCCCTCAAACAGATTTCCAAAAATGAGCAGGAATCTCTGAAACGTCAAACAACGAAGTTGTGTGAGAACTTTTTTTTCGTTTTTCAAAAACTACAAAGCTTTTTCGTCCTTGGCATAGCAGTGACCTTGTCTCAAAATTTGATCAAAAACCGAGCAGTACTGTCCTTGTTATAAAAGAGCCAGTGATAAGTGGACAGAAAGACCGACGGAATGTCTCATTATCGAAATTTTTCGCGATTACAATACTTCCTCGCCAATTGGCGTGGGAAGTAAAAAGGATGCAATCATCAATGTCTGTCCCACCTTGTATGAGAAAAATCTGACCCTTTACACATTTCGTATGAACACTTGTGCTTTATTGATTACGGGATCGCAATCACGGGAAATACGGGTACCCCAACAAGTACCGTAAGTACCTTAACAGGCCACATACAGGAAGGATATTCAATTGAACACAAATCAGCTACCTTATTAAACGTGAGGTAAGCAGAGTTCGCCAAGTTCAAGACAAAGTTCAAGGCCGGCGTGTTTTCCTTATGTTATCTTCAGTATAATTTGGCACATTAACACACAAAAATACTTGTTGTTGTTTGGGGACCTGTTCGTGTCAGGTTTCAATGAACATTAATTATGTTTAATTATGTCATTATACTTTTTTCTGGTGAATAATTCCAAACTATTAACAATTTATATCTAACAATAAAATTAAAATTATTATGATAAGAATGTGCGTTGCTATAGATCCGCATTCATTTAAATAGTTGAAAAAAGTCTCAACCACACCAAAACTTTCACTCTTCTTACTTCCCAAATGCAAGAGGAATATCATAGTGAAAATATTGTTGCTTCAAATGCTAATAGAGTAAGATTTTCAAAATCGACACGATAGGTTTTACTATTAATATGTGTAATCGCAAAAATTTTTTAAAATGAGATGTGTGTTTTAATGTTACAGAACATGTACATCACGAAAAAACATGTCACTCATTTCCGTCAGGTCTGCCTGTCTCTCTGTGTACTAATCCTTGACCCTCCTATAACGTGGAAAGTACCGTTCGGATTCTGATGAAATTTTGAAAAGCTTACACAGGTTCAGAGGATCCTGATCATTTTAAGGAAAATTTTTGTACGGGGAGGGTATATCTCAATTTTTTGACGGCAGTATATACGCTTTCCACCCCAGCACTTCTACAAAACTATTAGTACAGCTGGACTTAAAACTTCGAGCAATATTTTCAAGAGACGTATGCCGAGTCAACCTACTTGACGCGAAGTTTTCATATACCATGCTACTCTCTTGTGCCAGTATATGCGCCGACTCTGTCTCCCTGCAGACATTCGTCAGAAAATTTCTGACAAAAGAGCTGCAATTAAGCAAGCTAAGAGATCTTGTTACCCAGATGACATTCACAGAGCAACAAATCTTGTTCATGAAGTGAAAAATGCTCTTAATGAATTTCGTAATGAGCAATGGAGCGGATGCTTGACTCAAGTATTCCTTTCTGGAAAGTTGCAAAGTCGCTCAGAAACGGAAAGCGAGAACAAATACCGTACATCCACGGTCCTAGGGGCATAGTCTGTAGGACAGAGGAAAAGGTCGAGGTTTTCGCTGATGCAATGGAAAGTCAGTTCTCTCGCAACTATGACCTTGATAATGACCTCGACAAAGAGCAACATATTGTAAGATCCGTCAGGAGATATTTTAGGGCCAACGGTGTCAGTGGCAGTAGTGCCTCCTTTAGTGATTTTTCCTCAGAGGAATCTTCAGAAGGTTCCTCAACTGAAGAGCTGCATGGCACATCAGCGGAATCTCCTGGGACTCCGCAATGCACACCCGCAGAGCTCCAAGGTCATATTAAAGACCTCAAGGTGCGTAAAGCACCTGGAGAGGATCGAATCACTAATAAGGCGCTGAAGCTACTTTCGCGGAAGTCCTTAGCTTATCTTGTGGCAATAATCAATGCCATGCTAAGGACCCAGCACTTCCCAACGGCGTGGAAGACCGCTGATGTCATAATGATTCCAAAGAAGGTGGGTTCGATATTCCCCCAGGATTGCCGCCCCAATAGTCTATTGTCAGCTACTTCTAAGCTCGCTGAAAAGGTGATTCTACGTCACCTTGAAAATTTTTCGGCAGACCACAATGTGATTCCTGACGTGCAATTTGGCTTTCGGTCTGAGCATAGTACGGAGCTACAGGCCATAAGGCTTACTGAACGAGTAACCAGGGGGTTCACCCGTAACGAAAGTACTGGTATCTTGCTTCTGGATGTCTCAAAGACATTTGACAAGGTGTAGCACAAGGGCCTTCTCTACAAATTGATCCATAAGGGCTTCCCCTTCTGGCTCCTAAAACTTTTGAAATCCTTCCTCGAGGGTCGGATCAAAATTAATAACGTTCTGTGGACAACACGGCCCATCAAAGCCGGTTTCTATCTCTATGGTGATGACACTGCCCTGGTGGCCCAGTCGTGCTCTGGGGATCTAGTTCACGACATGCTGCAAAGTGCAGTGGACGAGGTATTGAAATGGGCGAATCGGTGGCTGAACAAAATTAATCATTCGAAAACGCAGGCAATCGTACTAAAAAACGTAGCGGCGCCCCGTCTGAGGTTTCAGTGAATGGAGCTCGGGTACCATGGGAAAGCTCAGCTAAGTATCACGGTGTCACTCTTGACAAAGGAATGACCTGGCAGAAGCACACTGAAGCGTTAAAAACTAAATTCCAAATCTCGTTTCGGCAACTCTACCCTATGCTATGTAGAACATCAAAACTTAAGTTTGATCAACAACGTTCGGCTATACAAGATGGTTATTAGACCAGCGATTACTTACGCAAGTGCGGCTTGGTGTTTTCTCGCCAAAACGCACTTGAGTAGCCTGCAGGTTTTGCAGAACAGAACCTTGCGTACAATCACTAACGCCCCATGGTATGTTTCCAACGAGACCCTTCACAGAGACCTGGACATCCCTTATCTAAGGGACTACATCAAACAAGAAGCGCAGCTACGTTATAGTCAAGCGGAATCGCATAACAACCCCTTGTTGCGCGAGTCAGTAGACTACACAGTCGAGCAAGTTCGCAAGCACACAAGGCCGCGACTCGTACTGTGCACAAAATTAAATCGTGCGACTTTAGGTCCAACCAAAATTATAATTTTTCTTCAACAACCAATCCCAAAATTAACTTTAGGATCAATTTAAAATTGCCGAATACTAATTAGCAATGCAAAGGCACCCCTCAAATTGACGCAGTTCTTTTTTCTTTGCTCTCCTTCCTTCCTTCTTTCTTCTTCCCTTCTTGTTCCCTGACTTTGTTTGGTATCTGGGCAATTAGACCTACTGACTTACAAGACTTCAACTGAGAGCAAAGGTCCTACGGACCGCTCTGACAGACAATGACGAATAGAAGTCGACTCTGTCGTCGGTCTGTCCTCTAATCGTTGACGCCTCTATAACCGCGAAAGTATCGCTCGAATTTTCATGACACAAAAAATTGATTTCAGAAAAAAATTTTAAGGGTTGAAAATGAAAATTGGTGATGAAAATCCGTGTCACCCATTGCAGTTGGTGTTATCGTCCGGGATCCTCGACGCCTCTACAACTCGAACAGTTTCACTCAGATTTTGATGAAATTGTTAATCATGGCTACCAGCATAACGAGAACAAAAAAACCTTTGAAATCATGTCCAAATTATGTTTCCTAAATCATGTCAGGTCAAGACCATTTTTAAGTGTTATTAATAATTTTTTGAAGAACCCATACGTTTTCAAAACCATCCAAGCTATGCTTGTTTTTCAAGAGTATAATCATTTTTGCTGACGATCTCTTCGATAAAATCAATGCATGTAGATTTAATACTTTTTCTTTGCATTGTAACCCCGTCATTCTGGGACAAATAAAAAAATATCAAATCCGCACGTTTGTATGATATTCAATATTTCAAATTAGTCTCGGACACCTTCAAAATTTTGCTTGGATTCAAAGAGGTAACAGATTAACACGTTTAGATCACTTGCCATGATTTATTCTTCACTCCCGCTTCTTTTAGGTTTATGTTTATTTCATAGGTGACTGAAAAATGAAGGAAGTATGTCGAGTGTTCCAAACTCGACCCTCATCATAGGAATCTCGGAAGAGAGTTAAATGTGGGGAAAGTAGGCAATTGCACTTACAAGAGAGAAAGATAGCAAACCTAATTGTCCCAATAGCGTTTTTATTGGGATGGCAAAATAAAAAGTACACTAACATTTCCAACTTTTTTTCTCTACAAGGTGGTATTCTTAGAATTTCGGTATGACGTTTCATCTCTTGTCGTCAATCATGAAGTAATGTTTTTATTATAGACGCCATATTGCACAGGTGAATAATGTTTAATTTAACCATGCCAAACATTGTACATCCAGAACTGGCCTATCAACAGCTCCTTTGTCCCTAGGGTATTGACAGTTCAAGAATCATACTAGCAAAATGTTGTTAAGCCCCTAATAGCAGCTGCCCTGGTGTTTAGCCTTCTGCCTACGCGGCTGCTTCGGTATGAAAAAAAAAATGTATAAAATGTCATATATTGAGAATGTCAAACCTTAGTTATTTCAAAACACAGAATTTCCTAAGTAGGCTTAGGCGTGATCTGATAGTTATTTTCATTTCATTTCATAATATCACCAGCCAAACATTCTGTCAATTTTTATGGCATGGATTGATATAGTAAAACCAACAATATCTAAAAAAAGTTATCTTTCTATAGTTGGTCTTAACCCATTGAATAATGAACAACCTAATGGTATTTTTTTTGTATTATACAGGGTGTAAACGTTATGGTAGTCATTATTGAAATGGGTAATAGGGGGGATCAAAACAAGTCAAAAAGTTCATATGACCCATGGTCCAAAAGTCAATGGATTTTTGTCTAAATAGCTTTATATCAATCTCGACTTTAAGTGCTTTATATCGATCACAATCTTACTAATTTTTATAATCTAATCTAAAACGTTTTTAAATTGGGTAATTAACAAATAAATGGCATTAAGTTTTTCTAAGTTAAGCCAAAATTTGTAGTCAGTAAGTAAGTTTCATCAAATTAAATATTTAAAATACACATGACAACAGCGCGTCCATCTTTCATCACTCTTAACAGTCGTTAGTTATCGTTTTGCATAGATAAATTACTTTATCGTTATGTGAAGCAGAGCATCGGGCGGGTTGTTTTGTTTTTGTTCGCGTACGTCGTCATGTTTATTTACAATGTTCTCGAATCAAGGGCTCGCCGACATGTTTACGGTGAAGCTCGTCAGAATTCAAATCTTTCAGCTCAAATTTATCGCGACACATTTGTGCAAGCGTACCAACGACTTCGAGATACAGGAAGTGTTCAGCCCACTAATATTCGCACTCGTACAGCAGGAGGAACGAATTTTAAATATCGTGGAAATCAATGCAGATATCAGCACTCGGGAATTAGGCCGCCGTGTAGGACTATCGCATACCACAGTCCATAGAATCCTAAGAGAAAATTTGCTTTATCCCTACCATTTAGAACGAGTGCAGGCCTTGTTACCAGAAGACTATCCTCGCAGACTAACATTCTGTCAGTGGTTTTTGCACAAAAACATTGAAAATCCGGATTTTTTTAAAAACATTCTACTGACGGACGAATGTACTTTTACGCGAGACGGGATATTAAATTTCCATAATACTCACACGTGGGCCCAAGAAAATCCTCATACCATTCGTGAAGGTCATTTCCAACAACATTTTAAAATTTATATTTGGGCGGGTATTCTTGACGATCAGGTCCCTTTCGAGTTACCCGAAAAGTTGTCAGGAGAAGGATACCTTAGCTTTCTAGCCAATAACCTACCAGAACTTTTGGAACAGACCTTAGACTACATGCCATTACAACGGAGACAGAATTTGTGGTTTCTTCATGACGGGGCACCACCACACATTTTTAGAGGCGTCATTCAGTATTTGAATGAACATTATCCAAATCGCTGGATCAGTCGAAAAGTTCCTGATCCTCGAAAATGGCCAGCAAGATCTCCTGGCCTCAATCCGATGGATTTATGGTATTGGGGAGAACTTAAAGGGATGGTTTATAGGGCTGATCCAATAACAACTGAAGCACAACTTCGCGAAAAAAAATTTAACGCGGCTGAAATAATAAATGGACCACTTCGAGGACCGAGAAGAAACTGGGTTCGTCGTAATGAAGCTTGTGTGGAAAGGGGAGGACGACATTTTGAACACCTTCTTTAAATTCCAAAAAGTGCATTGTGGGTTTTAAAAAGAAAAACAATATATGTATCAAAATTGTGTTCCCTATTTATCAGTGGATTTTTTTAATACGTTCAATAAACTTTCACACATCAGGTGAAGTGCTGAGACAGTTAGTGGTAAGTCTGTATTTTTAATTGTTTGCATTTTACAAGTACATTATCAAATAATGAAATAATACCTAAGAGCCAAAAATAACAAACTCCATCTTTATTTACACTGGGTTCCATCGTAATTTGGGTCTGGCATTGCGGTGTTGTTAGATTTCATTTTACTTTAAAGTCGCTTTTCTCTAAAAAAATGCCGTTTTGACCCCCATGTTATATAAAACTTTTTGCTTCTTTTAATCCCCTCTATCACCCATTTAAATAATAACTATCATAACGTTTTTTACACCCTATATAAGGGTTGTATAAAAAACATTGGAAACAGTATTTTTTTATATGATGGAAACATATTAGAGTAAATAAAAGCCTTGATGACGTGGCAACTTCCTTAAGACATTTTATATCTGCAATGCACACAACTTGCATTCAAATACTAATAGTCTATGGTTGAGGTGTCATGTAAAAAGCCTCGGTCATGTGAAAATAACCCTCGTTATAATCAATAAACGAACAAATCATCTGAATCTCCTTTAAACATACAGCCTTGGTGATTTAATCACATAAACTTGTGTTATTTTCAATGTGAACTATGTGAACATTGTTTTTTTAAATAACTTATGTTTGATAAAGTCAATGTATAACAAATTATACCTTTTTGATATCAGAATAAAAAACTCAATTCACCTATGTAAAAATTCAATACAGTCTCTATAAGGAAAAATAAAGTTGATTGACCACAAGAGACAGAATGTCATCTTGAAAAATTCTAATTACACCATCTTGTAGAGGAGAAAAAGTGGCAATGTTAATTTACTTTTTATTTTGAAATCCTATTTCAAGTCAAGAAATAAAAAAAACAATTTTGGGTAAATTCAGTTTCTTTTGTCTACCTCCAGAAATACTGAGAATAGCAAAAGTTCCATTTTCATAGTTGTCTAAATGTGCAACTTGTGAGAATATGAAGATTTACATGGTAAAAAATTAAAACCATTCATGACATAAACTAAGTACAAATTATGAATACACATCATAATTTTCAGTTATTTGAGAAAAGATAATATTTTCTCATGCTCCTTGTTTAATACGTACTCAAGACATTTAAAAATATATTTGACATTTATGTGAAAAAAATATCAAAGTCAAAATATTACTGCCAATTCCTTGCAGAAAAAAACAATTTTTATTTACATCTTTTTAAATGGGAAGGACTGGTAAATTGTTAAATGCATAAAAACACAGTGCCAGATGCTTTGGTATTTGATGGTTTATCATGATAACAAAATACTCATCTTTATTCACAGAGCAAGAGGGTAAACAATGTGCACAGAAGTTTAAAACATTATATTTAGTGCTTTACAGCTTTTAGTTTGCACTGATTCTATTTAAAACCATAAGTATAGGTGCATAGTTTGAATTTTTCACAGGCAAAGAAAACTTTCTTGTATATAGGTACTTGTAAAAAATAGTGTAGAAGGACTGAACCATGACATTTGTGTGAGTTGCTTATCCTTTTAGATGGAAGTTTTGTTTCTTCCACTAGGCAATGCAGGGCTTGGATTTCAACTATGAATAGGTATGTATAAACAGGTGTATAACTCAAATTAGGTATAATAGAATTGGAGTCTTAAATTATATTTCTATTAAAAACATGATATTCTGTGTTTAACCATTATGTTGACCTAGAGATTATACACTCATAACCATAAGTCTAGCCCCTAGGTATTTTAAAAGAACATTTAAAATGATTAAATGACAATTATAGCAATTATTGCCCTGTTGATAGAATCATTTACATAGACATTTTATAGGTCTTCATAGTTCAAACAATCATTTGATTGATTACCACAGTTGTTTACTTTTTCACATTAAACTTCATCCTGGTCCAAGGACCTCGGTTTACCACTGTTGATGAACTGTTTGAAGGTTGTTGGCCAAGAAAAAAAAACGAAACAGGTAGGTATCTATTCCCTGTACCTGCAGCCTAGGGCTAAAATGACCCGATATGCCAATTTTCTGCACAATAAACGACCTTTAACAATACTGTTAATTATGGAAGGAAGGTTTTACTTACCTGTTCCAAATAGGGACCCATCATTGTCTGCTTGAACTGCTTGCAGTGTTATGCAGAAGCCCAAAACCAAGAGGTAAACAAGCACCATTTTACCGGTGGCTTTAGTTTAAACGGACGGAGTATTCCAATTTCACATTTCCGCGTATTATACTAGCAGGAACGTTGTGCTTTTTTTCCTATATGCATTGCCTGTAAGGGGCACTCACGTTATTAAAACGACGTATGAAAAAAATTGTGGATATCGCAAAACCAAAACACCTTCTTGGTGCAGTGGTCGTCGCAGATCTTCGGAGGCAGGAATTGGTGAACGAAAACATACGAATTCGAAACAAAACGCAATGTTGCCTTGTCTCTTTTCTATAAGTGTGGTTAAGGAATTTTAGCACAAACATGTAGACGAGACACTACACATTTATCAAAATCACGAATACTTAATTCAAATTAAAGAGTTCAAACGAAACTGGTTCAGTTAGTAGAACAAAAACTAACGTTAATGTAAACGTATCGTGCGGTTTTCATGATTTTCTGGCAAAATGAAGTACATACTGTCTTCCAAATTACAGTTAATTCGTTTTTTCTAGTTCATATTCGTGCCTTTCTTGAAAATGAGATATTTTCTGATATTTTTATTTCCACGAAATAACAATATTTTGCATTCAAAAAGTATAATATGAGATAGTTCCACTTTTTTCTATAAATGAAAAAAGGGCAAAACTTACTATCCAACGTTCAAGCGTAAATTTTGGTATATAGTATATATATATATATATATAGTATATATATATACCACCTCGCGCATTGGACTCGAATTCCATGTCGCGGGAAAAAATTACTCACTTTACGCCCTAGATACATAAATACGAAATACGAAGAATTATCTCTTTTAGTAAACATAGAAGCAAAAACCGAATGTGAGTAACTGCATCATTATTAAAAGATGGATGCAATCTACTTAGCTAGCTATGGATGTACGAACAGTTTCGTTTCTCCAATATTTTGCAGCGGCATAAGTTTTAGGATGCCGCTATACGGTTCATCATGCCAAAACGTTTCTCGCATTCTCATAGCTGAACTCTACGGAAAAGATTGGGACTATTCATCAACAGATGTGGACCTATTATATGAAAAGTTTATGAAAAATATTACAGAAACTGTAAATAAAGTTGTACCTCTGGAAAAACTCAAACCCGCAATGAACTGTGGATTGATAGGTTCGTATTCCAAGCCCGAACAGACAGGGACGAAGCTTATAAAAAGTTTAAAATAACCAAATTAAATTCAGACTGGAATCTGTATAAGAAAAAAAGGAACATTTACGCTCGTGTTATTCGAAAAGAAAAGAAAAAATATCATGAAATTACTATTGACCAATACAAGGAGGATAGCAAAAAAATGTGGCAAACTTTAAAGCAAGTTGTGTAGGCAGCAAAAACAAGAATGTTCTGTCATATGATAATATTGAATTTAAGGAAGATGCTGGCTCTGTTCAGGAAAATTTTAACAATTTTTATGCAAAAAGCGTAAAGGAAATAGCCGACAAAAGTAGCACCAACATTTCAAGAATTGCCACAGTTAAGTGATGGTCTGTCAAGCTTCAACACTATAAGCATTGATCAACTTAAAAAAGGGTAATGGAACTTAAAAACAAGTCAACAGCTGATGATATTTGTAATGTTAAGTTTTTGAAAACGGCTTTTTGTGTACTCGGATACCCTTTGTTTCACTTGATCAATTAATCCCTTACAACAGGAAAAGTTCCAACAGCAATAAAAACTAGTGTTATAGTGCCTATTCCAAAAGTGTCCACACCAAATGAACCAGCACAATAGCGACCCATTAACTTGTTATCAGTGATAAACAAAATTTTGGAAACCGTGGTTTGTGCGCAGTTACGGGAATTTCTGGAGGCAAGAAAACTGTTGTTTAAGGGACAATCGGGATTTCGGGAAAAACACTCGTGCGAGTCGGCGCTGCAGTGTGTCTGTTCGAAATGGCGTTCATACATTCATGACGAGAATATTGTGTTAAGTGTATTCATCGACCTTCAACGTGCATTTGAGACTATTGATAGGAAAATACTGATCCAGAAATTGCAGGCCTAGGTTACAGACAGTGCACTAAAATGGTTTATGAACTACTTGAAAGACCGTTGTCATGTGACGAAGATTAATAACGTGGCGTCAAATTCAAATGATAGTGAAATTGGGGTACCTCATGGTAGTGTGTTGGGCCTGCTTTTGTTCCTACTTTATATAAATGACTTGAACAGGGTTTTAGTAAATACATTTCTGAGCTTATTTGCAGACGATACATTGCTTTGTGCGTACGGTAAGGATTTTAGACAAGTTGTAGATACTATGAACTCAATACTGGAAATTCTGTATAACTGGTTATGTGTCAATAGGCTTAAGTTGGTTGTAGAAAAAACAGAATACATGGTTTTTGGGACAAAGCAGAACTGTAATACATTTTTAGAAAATAAATTTTGTATTAAGATAGATAATACTCAAATTGAAACTGCATCTAGTATGAAGTATTTTGGCGTAGTTTTAGATCCCCATCTAAATTTTTCATTGCATGTTGATTATGTTAGTAAAAAAATTGGGAAAAATAGGATTTTTTAGGCGAATATCTGAAAGTCTCAGTCACTGGAGACGTCTTCTTGTACATAATACTTTCATATATCCACATTTTAATTATTGTTTTTCATTGTTGCTATCATGCACAAAAAACTGATATTCAAAGGCTCCAGTTACTACAAAATAAGGCTATGCGTACTATATTATTTTATACACGTTATACGCCTATTAATTTAATGTTAAAAACCCTCGGATGGCTTTCAATACAACAAAAGGTTGAAATGTCAAATGTCTTATTTATTTTTAAAACAAAAAATCATTTATTGCCTGAATACTTGCAGGAATATCTAATATCGAGGTCCGAGAGACATGCATATAATATCTGGTCACACTTTTGACATAGAATTCGCTAGAACACCCCATATGCAAAAATGTCTGTTTAGTGATAGTTTGAGACTTTTTAATGCATTACCTACAAAAATTAGAGAAGCGACGTCTGTAAATATATTTATTCGTAAGGTTAAGCAATTGTATCTAGATAAAATGGCATAATATATGTACTTTCTGTGTTAAGATAACTGTATGACATTATCCCGCAGTTGCTATTGTTGCATTTACTGTGGTTGCATTTACTATGATTTTAAAGGTATTTAGAATTACTGTTTTTTGCTTCTTACTTGAGTAAGACACTATTATAAACTATAGGAAGTAGCTTTAGGGCGACGAATAATAAACATTTCATTTCATTTCTGAAGTTCAAATCAACCCATATACATGAAATTAGTTTTGTGGTTACAAGTTACAATCAGGGCATTACAAATTACTGTTTACAATTTGACTACATCGCAAAACCTGAACCACCGCCAATGTCAACGTCAAAAGTGACGTTTAGTCTTGCACAAAGTAACCTAAGAATTTTTTAAAAAGTGAAAAATTTCAACAGACGTTCACAAACATTCACGTATATTTTTAAATTTAAATACAGGATTAGTACCTCTGATCACAGGATTAGTGCCTCTCATCCATTCCAAGATAAGCAGTGAATCTTATAAACCTAGTTCACTTTTCTAAGGTATTTTTTTAAATGGGTAGTTAGAAGCAATCAAAAATGGATTCCGACAACGAAGATTATCCGGTACTAATCGCATGTACTCAGGAAGAAATAAGTGTCGGTTGGGATTGGAATTCTCCGCAGCCAAAGCCCAAACGGCCTCCTAAACGTCCACCTCCACCATCTCCAAAAGTGTCTTTTAAACGGCATCCTTCCAGCCATACTTTACCAGACTTGGACAAGCTGAGGCAAGAACTGCAGTCACTTAGAGAAGAAATTTCAAAACCTGAGCATGAAGAAACTTTACGATTATCACCTGTTGAAGAACTGCATTATAAAAGTATCCATGATGATTTACCACTATTACCACCTTCTCAGCCTCTTGATGTAAACTTTATGGCACCTCAAGATGAACCCCTTGATTTCTTTGATGATGAGTTAGATGACCAATTTTTAATGCTTAGCCAGCAAGTAGAAAGAAATTTAGTAATGCCTATACCAATTGTAGGTAATGAATCAAATCGACTGAAAAGTTTAACATTTAAGAAAGTTACAAATACACAAAGTGCCTTAGATGGCACATTTAATAGTCTTTTGAAAGATGTTGAAATGGATGCAAGTAATTACAGTAGTGCAAACAGAAATATTCCAAGCACATTAAAGCATACCAAATCAGATACTTTTAGTGATAATGCTAAGTTAAGAACTGGGAAGTTTGAATTTCACAGAACACAAAGCTTTGAAATGGCTAACATAGAGAATATTACAGCAGAATCTGGAGATGTTTCAAAGGAAATTGAGAAGAAAAGGCTAGAAGCACTAGCAAAGCTTAAATCGAAACAACAAATCAGTCAAGTCACTAATGATGTTACCTGTAAGTAAAATATTTAAATGTTTTTACTAAGCACATTCACTTTTCTTGGTTGAGGGTTGATGAAAAATTATAATCGAAGAAAATTTTTATAGAATGATAACTATGATAACTTCCAAAGCCATTAGAAGGGTTTTTGAATATTTTTTAAGAAGATATTCAACTAATTTTTGCCATCAAGATTTTTTTAAGATGTCTCCACTATACTTTCAAATGCATCTACTGCTTTTCTCAGAATACCTTCTATCTTTTATGCAACTACCAGTTTGTTCAAAAGTCTCAACTGTACTTTCAAAAGCACTCCATGTATGTTTTACCTTAGATATCTAATCTTCCTAAAAAATACTTATTTTACTATCAATTCTTGAAAAACATTCAAAATGTTTAACAAATAAGACTTTGTAAACAGACTAGCTATTACTCATGACTTTGTGTGTTCAATTGTTACTAACATATATTGTTTTTGAGTATTGCTATTACTGCATTACATATTAAATTAACAGTCAACTTGCATGCTTGGGAAATTTGGTTGTTTTATTAATGGAGTCCAGAAGGCTAACAAATTAATTAATAACACTACCAATTTTATGAAAATAGCATTTTAAATTAAACTAAATTTTTCATTGTGCATCTTTTCACTTTTACATATATCTGCCTTTAGACCCCTTAATCCTGTAATAAAATTCATTATTAAACATAACCATAAACCACCTCCCTCCCAAATTTCATGTTCATAGGTCAAATCGTTTTTGTGATTAATGTGTATCATATATATATATATAACAACAAGTAGGAAAATAATGGACAAAATCCGCAAAAAGGAGGAAAGTGGATTCGAGCAGAAAATAGGATAGGTAACCCGAGCGATACGTATTTCTGCTGGTTGGCTTCATCAGGCCCGAAATGAATGCGCATATGAAACTACACACATCCGGATACGGGTGTAACCTGAGGAAACGAAGTTGGAGGAAAAAAAAAAAAAACGACACACGAAGTCCACAACAAGAGCCAACCTACACATTGTAGTATAAAATGGCTATACGACCTCGAATTTTCAAGGAGACGTCTAACCACCACCACGCGGCCGGTTATAGCCACTTGCTGTGGTACTTAAAGCCCAAAGGATCTACAAAGAGAATATGATCATGCGGAGAAATGTATATAACAACAAGTAGGAAAATAATGGGCAAAATCCGCAAAAAGGATTTTGCCCATTATTTTCCTACTTGTTGTTATATACATTTCTCCGCATGATCATATTCTCTTTATATATATATAACATTACGACAAATATGGGCTACTCTATTAAATGCTAAATCTACATTAGGGCAGTAATGTATAGCTAAAAATAATCCAGTAATAATTTGAATTATTAGGCATAGGCCTAAAAGGGACCCAAAATTTCATATTGTATAAATGTTAGAGGGGATTGGTAAATCAATTAAAGAGTTATTCAAAATTTTAATTAATGGGTGAGTTTTAGGTAAATTTATTTTCATTAGTATATTTGCCGTAAGGGTCCTTTGTTTATTTTAGTAATTTTGACTGTTATAACTAACGTAATTAATAAATAAACAATTATTGTGTACATAACCATATTATTTGGGTAATTAAAATATTTATTTAAAGTTAAATAATTATTAATGAAAAAATTTTGATTACAAAAATCTATTGTTGAGAAAGGTAGGCTAAATAAAAATTGATCTATAATTTGGAAGATAAAACTTAAAATTAAATTAATAAAAAATACTAATAATAATAATCTGGATAATTTAAATTTTTTATTGGAGGCAATTCTTGTTATATAGATAAATAAAATGAGTATACCTCCAATTATGATTAAAAAAATAATATAGGAAAATCAAAAATTATAATTTATTAATCCGGTTAATAAGGTTACTATATATATATATCCATGTGTGGACGGAATATTACTCATAAACAAACACATTTTGGGAAAATCTATTTATGGAGTGTTATACATGTCATTTGAGGGCACATTTCTAAAATATTGGCAATTATGCAGGGTGTCCCAATTTTCACCTACATATCAAAGTTGTGATTTTTTAAATGGAATGCCTCAAAGTTTATTGCATATTTGCATAAACCAATTCAAAGGAAGATTGATATGACATACAATGGGGGTTTTGGTAATTAGCTACTGAGATGTCAGGTGTTTTGCCCAGAAAAACCGTCCATTTCGGCAACCCCTCAATCCGCCATTTTGAAGTTTGGAGTGCTGAATTTTGTATAAAAAAAACATACACACCTCATCCTATTTTTTACTTTTTGGAATTTTCATTTTTGCTCATACAGCTAATATGTTTTTGCAGAAGCTGCCTATTTGTGAAATTTATAATCTTCATAGGTTGAATAGTTTTCTAGATTTTGTATTTAAATGTATATCTGCCCACAATCCCCTTGATACAGCCATGTCACAAAATTGGTTTCAGCTGTCAGGTCTTGCCCAAAAAACTACCTCTCTGTCAAATTTCACGTTCATAGGTCAAATAGTGTTTGAGATCAATTTCTTTAAACTTAAGAAGTGATAAGGTTCCCCAGAGAAATATTCAACCCCTTCCTACCCCATCTTGATGACAAAGTTTCTGAAAATCTTTGTGAATAATAATTATTTAAAAGATTGAAGACAAAACATACTCCTACCTTTAGGCTGGATTCATTTGAAATATTCAAAATTATCTACAAAAAACTTGAAAAGTAAGAATTCCCAGTTTACCCCCTTAGGTGTGGAACTTCCAAAATTTATTTGTAAGTGTCTATTTACACTGTATCAGAGAACCAAGCATATGAAACCCATCCCATATCTGTATGCCTACCTTTAAAAAATTAACAGTTTCCCCATGTGGCGGTTACCACTTATTTCACCTCCTTCAAGTCTAATTTTCACAACAAAAGGTAGCCAAGGTCTAATCTATATACCGTATATGCTTAAATTCATCATTCATCAAAGTCGGTTCAGCCGTTTTGGTGTGAAAATGGAACAAACAAACATATATACACACTTTCAGATTTATAATATTAGCAGGAATAAATATAAAGGCAAATATAGGCAGCAGCAGTGGCCGCATTAGTCAGTCTCCTGATCAGTTGCCGTGCGCTACGCGGGTTCGAATTCCGTCTCAAGAGAAACTTGTCTCTTGGCTATGGATGTTGTGATTGTCGGTAGTTTGTAGATGGTCTCCGACTGTCGTACCACCCGGCGGATCTTGTAGGCGGGGCCAGAATGTGTGTATGTTGCATGCACACGTGTTCCCTCGCCAGAGTCCGTGTGGCACCCCCCCCCCTTTCCCCTGAATCTCTCTATAGCCCCACGGTACCCCATGGGTTTTTAGGCCTTAGGCCTTCATGGTAGTTGGTGTATAGAAAAAAAAAGGTTTTCACTCTCTATGGAGTTGTATAGCACAATGGGTACTACTGTATATTTAATATTGCAATCCTAATTTCAGCCCCAATGCAGTGTTCACCTGAAGAAATAGAGAAGAAGAGGCGGGAAGCATTAGCAAAAAGGGAGGCTAAACGTCAGCAAGAAATCATAGATAGGAAACGTCAGGAAGCTTTAAAAAGGTTGGAAATGAATCGAATGAAGAATGCTACGAATGTTAAAAGTTCTCTTACCAGTAGACTGAATTAATCATTCAAGCAAATAATTTAAGGATATATTGTTTAGTTTTATGTATCGAAAGTTTGATAACTGATTTAATAAGATGATTCCTTTTTATACAATACCTATATTTCTTCATAAAATCGTTATTTCATGGTTTCTGTTTTGTTTTTGCTTGCACCACACTAATTTCTTTAAATTATACCAACTTGCATATAGTAGAGTCACTTTACTAGTAGCTTCTACCTATGCCCATCCAGTGGCGTATTTTTGGATACAGCCCACAGGACCTCTTAAGATGACCTATGAAGGAAAGGCAAAAAGCAAAAACATGATGAGCCATCCTGGGCCCTTGGCTATAGGCTAAATATGCCCCTGTGTTTATCCCAGCAATAATAAATATGCTTAACTGTGTGTTGAAAAAATAAGCGGTTTTTCCTAGCAGCATAAAGCATATACACCAAAGATAACCGTGATATTAGGCTCCGAAAAATCAATGAAACCTAAACCAAACCTAATCCACTTCTGTATCTTGATCGGATCAAAAATGAAAAGGCACGACGCACGTCAGTAGTCAACTCAGGCACTGGCAGCGTAGGTAAACAAAACATTTGTTTACCGCTCGGTTCTAAAAAAAAAGCAAATGGCACACTCGTACAGTAATAACGAACTTGACATGATTTTAATTGAGTGTCTTCAAATGCTACCGAGGCTTCGCGAGTATATGCACATCGCTTTCTCAGACGTTTTTATTTAGGACCGCGTAAATTTGTTTACCTTATGCAAACAGCTAGGGATACATGTCGTTAGCCTTAGACAATCCCGAATGGTGCAAACTGAAGAATGAGTATTGGATCTTGTACAAGAACAAGCACTAGGGAAGCAGCTAGACAAGTGCAAGCCTTCAAGACTAATGTGCGGCAAATGCTGTGATGATTGTTTGTACCCTTCTGTACAAGCCCTCCAAGCTGAGAATTTTCCTGCAAGAGTACTCACTCACGTAGACCGTCAGCGTCGATCACATTTTCAACAACCATTTTCTTTGACTATTTGGACATTTTAGCAATGGCGACAACTTAGAACAGTACTTGAAATTTCTCTGCAAATAAACGGCGAGTACTTTTTTATCTATTTTCTTTTACTTTTTCGCTACTGTTGCACCAGTTGTTAAAGTGTGGTTGTTTCTAAAAAGGAAAGTCCCAACTTTCAGGACACCCTGTATTTGTTCAAAGCCTTTTCATTCGATCATAAGGTATAGGGGATAAAATCAAATTTGTTTTTGTCAATACTTCATTTTTATTGGATTATTATCACATTTTCTTGCATGTACTGGACATAATTCGGTAGACACTTGAGCACCACAGTAAAGGATAAATAGCAGTATGATGGTGTTGGGTAAATTGTCTGTAAAAATAAAAAAGTGTTTCAATAAACAGAAATAGTCTAGTTTCAGTGTCTAATGGTCATGATAAAATGTACACAGTCTATTTTGTGTGCAAAAACTAATTGTCCATTAGATCCTCCCTTTATTATACAGCCTTTATGTTCTTTAGTTCTATATTTAACAGGTCTTGATGTTTCACGGATGTAGTATTTACCGCAGTCACAGTCGAGTATATTGATTTTTTTGTGTCTGAAGCTTAACTTGTAACATATGCACATACTGAATCCATTTACCTGCAAATAGTCTTCTGAAAAATAGATCTCCGATATTCTTCCCTCCAAAAAAATAAAAATTGGATATGGCCGATACAGCCAATAATACTGCACCAAAGAAGCATCTCATTCTTCTTGGCCAATCAAGAAAAAACTTGATCCCCTCCGACTTCTTGACTGATAATAGTGGAGAGCATGTCTGCTCTAGGACTATTCCTATATAATTGAGGATACACCATATAAGAATATATGTTGCAGTACCATGCCAAATGTACACAAAACCGAATGTTGCCATGCTGGCCAGAAGCTTAAGAGACGTCAATTTTACAATGGGGATATAGATGTGTCTGAAACAAGAGAAACCAAAATAAAATACTCATTTCTAATTTTTATATTAATGTATTTCTCTGCATTTGAGTGTAAGGTCTAAGTTCTAAAAAGACTAAGTGCCAATTTTATGTTCGCGAAATGACAATGAACAAGTCCCAGTAACATTTCTAGGCGCCGGGGACAAATGGGAAGTTATTCAATATTTGTGCAAGTGTTTATAATCTTTTTTCGGCAATTTAGGTGGTTTGGGCGAAAATCTATCACCAGCATTTCACAATATATCTTCTATCTGAAATCTTAGCATGTAAAGAAAGCAAAACTGAGAGTTCAAATGCACTTACTTCACTAAGAATTTGTAGAGACCCGCATCAAAATATTTCCACATGTCAGAATATAAATGTATCCTTCCAATGCACCTTGGCAAATGCGGTACCATTACATTTTCAAATGATGACAGGCTTGTGCTTAGGCCGTAAATCACAACATACTTGATGTGGAAGTGTTGTCCCATGGCATAGCCAAATCCATAAAATGCCCAACTCTCAAGGTTCTGCAAAAACTAAAAAACTTGTGTTCATAACTACCTGCATAAGGGACCCTAGAATAAAGCCCACATGACCTTAGTGATCTTTGAAGGTAATCGAATCTGAATTGAGTTATGTCAACGCACTATAGGTTATTATGGATTTTTTTTTAAAATCTGGAGAGAAATAGTTGTTTCTTAGTTTGTTACTTGAAATCTAAATTATCCCTCTTTTCATGTGAGCGACATGTCGGATCTTGCCCTAGCGCATTTTATGAAGGTGATTAGTGACAGTAGTATGGTCCCCTCCTTACCAGTGTTATAAAGATGAGTTTAAATTTTTACGTCTTGCAGCATTAAAGAGGAACTTAAACATGACGGAATATCACAGAGCTGACATGTTAGAGCATTTGCGTTTCCCTACATTGGAGCATAGACGCCTGGTCTTTGATGGTTGTTTCGCTTTCAAGATTTTATTGGGGATCACCGATTGCAAAACTTTGTTAACATTAATCAATCTTAATGTACACCGTAGAACATTGCGTAATAATAGCCTGCTTGCGATTAAGTTCCATCCCACAACCTATGGTCAGCACTCTCCACTCGATAGATCATTTCGTGTTATCAATTTAGCTTAGTCTAATATTGACATTTTAACCTGTACACTCTCAGCCTTTGAAAATTATCTTTTAAATTGTGATTTTTATAATTATGTCTTGTGAGCTTGCATGTTGTAAATGTTTTTTCCGATTTCGTGATTTTATTTTGTATAAATGGGGTCACCCGTAAATTTGGTAAATAAAAATAAATAAATAAAAACTTAAAAAATCCACCGCGTTTTCATTTTTATCCGTTTCCAGAAGTGAAAGAAATTCGGTGCGCTGGGATGTTTCTTTCAAATATGATCATCAAGAAATTCGGAACATGAAATTGGGGCTTCAAGCACAAAATTGGTCTGAGGCCTCTCTATAGAAGAGTGTGAGGAGGGGGGTTATTTGATTTTGGATGCATAACTTTTATCTACCCTGAGGCACCATCATGAGCGCCCGCATGCATGCATGCATTTTTCTCACAGAGGGGGGATCATCGGTCAGAGATTACTGTCTCAAAAAGCTGACGGTAGATAAGATCTGTGCATCCAATTTACCCTGGAAACACACATTTTTTAATATTTTCAACATGAAACTTTCACCACAAAAAATTTGATTTTCGAAAATCGATACATTGTAGCGATTTGGGATACTGATTTCAAATTTGGTTATCAAAGAATGCTAGAGTGTTGGGAAGCCCCTTTTACTACCTACGCCTCCGGCGAGGAAGTATTGTAATCCCGAAAAATTTCGAAAATTTGGATGTAATATGACATGTACATCTCGAAAAAACATGTCACTCAACTCCGTCTGTCTGTCCGATAATCCCTGGCCCGTCTGTAACTTGGAAAGTACCCCTTGGATGTTGATGAACTTCTGACGTAAGTTTACTACTATACCAAGGACGAGAAAGTTTTGTAGGTTTTGAAAATTGGTGCAGTGGTGGCGGAGAAAAAGGCTAAAAACGAAGAAAAAAACCGCTCAAACTTTTTT
The DNA here is from genome assembly GCA_963669975.1 of Acanthoscelides obtectus. NCBI lineage: Eukaryota > Metazoa > Arthropoda > Insecta > Coleoptera > Chrysomelidae > Acanthoscelides > Acanthoscelides obtectus. The sequence goes on along the minus strand of CAVLJG010000006.1, from coordinate 84,931,073 downwards.
CAATGTTTAGGAGGATCTTGATCATTTTTAGAAATTTTTGCAGAGGTTAAAATGGATGTTGGGAGGGGGAGAGAATATATAAATTTTTTGGCGCGAGCAATGTATACGTTTCCAGCCCCGGTAATTTTACGCACCTATTAGACATATTTCATACGTCATAGATTTCCTTGTACATTTGCGCTTAACACGTTAAACGCCATGGAACCGCTTGAAAACGGGCATATCACGCCATGGCAGTCCCATGGGACCGCTTGACAACGGGCCTATCACGCCACGGCGGTCCGTATGGACCGCTTTATATTTAATTTATTTCCACGGTGACTCCAGCCAGAGGTCCATATCTAAATTCATTTTAGCGTTAGATATGGACCGCTGTGGCTTGTATGGATTATACCCATGGCCAGCTGTTTGGTGTATTTTTGTTTAAAATAGAGTTATTCAATTTTTTTTATTCACATCATTTATTTCCTACTAAATCTACACTACTTTGGCAAAAACAAACAAGTTTCCAGTGAAAATGCATATATATAGAATAAGTTATGATATAGGGATACAAAATATAAGGTAATTTCATTTATTTATGACTTGTTCCGAAACAGTCAAGGCAAAAGTGGGGATTTCCTTCACAACTGTCACAATATGTAGTAACTTTTGGAATCCTATTTTTTGATATTTCACCCCTTATTTTTTTACTATAACATCCTGTATGATACCATCTGACCTCATATCATTTTCCTTCTATTTTTCAGTACATGTTCCCGTCTTGTGTCAGCTTTTGACGTAGATGGTAGATAAGACACATTATTTGTTGGGAACATGATGGCCTGATGGACATTTTGCTTAGCGTTTAACGTGTTAAAAAACATTTTTTATTATTTACGATTTTGGTCGAATGTAGAAAAAATCTTTAGAATCTATACAATAGAATTACCTCCAATGGATGGAATGCAGCTGCATTAACATACACAAAATGCAACATCACCCCTTCAAACAAAAACCAAAATAAGGTGATCAAAACATTCTTTATAAAGCACCATACTCTCATTTTTGTTGGTGTGTAGTGGCTATATTTGACCTTAAAATCCTCATGTAATATGAAAGGTCCCATAAATATTGTAGGAAAATAAAGACAATAGCTGAAAAAGTCTAAAATATTGCCAGTCTTCTCCTCTAAATAAAAACTTGTACATTTGAGATTCATCCAACTGAGACTAAGTGTGAATAAATAGATCTGGTAATCATTTACACCTGCAGCTTCTTGTACAGTTGCAGTGTAGTCCTTCTTGTATAATATTATCAGTCCCAATGAAATTAAAGAGCATATCCACTTGAATATTGTTTTGGCATTTATACAATGTGTCACATAAAATATCACAGGTTGAAGCAGCAGAAGGGTGAATAATACTGATCCTCCACTGATTGTCAGATAAAATGAAGTAAATAAGATTTGGCTGATTTTTGTCACCTAAAAATAAAATGGGAATTATTCCACAGTATCTCTATTTATTCCTATATAAAAATATATCAGGTTCCTTCACAGTTCACAGCAGCTCAATTATTTTTTGAGAATATAAACAAGAAATTTGTTCATGTCAAGATGTAGGCTTGGTAAGGAGCTAAGTTAAGAAAAATTCAAAAAACTGTTATTTATAAAAAAAATCATATAGTTAAGGATTTTTAAATCATTTTTTATTAAACACATTTTATTTCCCATGTTAAATGTTTTGGTTAAAATTGCAATCAAAAAAATTAATACAGCCTTAGCAATAACTCCTATTTTTATTTACAAAATAAACAAATTAATAAATGAGTTGTGACTGAACTAGAGATGTATTTTATGTAAGACAGAAGTACTGGAGAGCCTTAAGAGGTGATTCTAACTACTTCTAATTGACAATATGATTAATGAACCATTGTATTCAAGCATTTTTATTTCATCAGCTTATTGAACTGAAAATTAATCAACATGCTTGTTTGTGGTGTATTGATATAGTTCAGGAATGTATTTTATAGCCATATATTGACCTTACTTATATAACATATAATTGACTTTAGTGTTGAATCACCTCAGTAACAGCAGTATGATATTACCTTCACAGAGAAATTACATTTTGTAATAAACTCAGTTATAAAAAGGTGTAAAATTCCCCATGGATAAATGAAATTTAGAAAATACAGTACAGATTCCCATTCAAAATCAGCTTTATCTCTTTTGGCAGATAGGAAAGGTACACCTTCCTCAAAATCTCCATATTCATCAATATGGTCCTGAAAAACTGTGCAATGTGAATTTAAATGTGCATTAGAGCATTGGAATTAAAATAAATATGGTAATTCTCTAGCTTAGCTACACCAGCCATTTTTCAGTCCCATTTCTTTCATCTACACCCAAAAACGAGTCTGAAATCATTTTTTCATCAAAAATGGCTAGTGTAGATGAGCTAGAGAATTACCATAAATACTTACAGTCAGCACAGGACAATGAAAATTTGTATATTGAATAAATAATTGCTGTGATCCATACAAAGAAGTAAACAGAAATTTCAATTTTTGTTGTACGTAAACCAGTTAACAATTTATTATTCATACTTTGAAAAAACTTTTGCCTCTATTCGTCGACTATTCTACATGATCAGGCAATTGCACCAAGGTAAACATGTAGTTGCACACCACGTTGCAGATCTATCGAAGATAAGTAAACTGTGACCAACATTAATGTTGCAATCGACAGCGTATTGTTAAAATTTATGTGAAGAAAAATGATTTAGCAGTCGCACATTTGAACAATCTCTTTTCCGGCTTTTTAATTGGAGGTTAGAAAAACATAAATAAAGCTTTGACATGGAACTACAGAACTAGACATTTGAGAAATCAGAGATTAAAGGCGACCTAGATTGTAAATAGCATCAACTAAAAATTGTTTCGTCAGTGAAATTAGGACTACGAGGGTCTCACAATAAGTACCACCTATTTTGTTGAAAACTCTCATAGGAAATACGCATTTGGTTCAAATATCGGATTTTTAATATTGCTACATAAAGCGCTTTCAACCTTATTTTACATGCCCCATTCCGATGTATGAAATATATGTTTATATATTATATTTACGTAAAAAATCGACGGAAGGTACAAAAACATGCATATTTCCTATTCATTACTGTCGTAACTGCAAACACATATATGTTTTGAGATATACGGGCTTATAACTTGTTACTGCAACGTTATTTTTGCTATCATATGTAACAAAAACATATTTTAAATAGATTTACCTGGTACGACTTTATCTCATTTGATACTTAGATGCATTTGAAGTTGAAATATAATTGCAGTTATTGAAATCATCCTCTCGGAAAATTAACTGAAACTATTTAAGTCTGTTCGAGGTTCTTGGGAGAGAAAAATTAGCCTTTCTTGTTTTTTAAATATATTTTGGGTAAAAGTAACAAAATTAAAAGCAGTATATATAGTAGCTTTGTGAAGGTTAGAGCGGATATTCAGCTCATTGGTCCACTTAAAAAAAACTAGAACCAACACTGGATTTGGGTTTAAAGTAAATTCTTATAATTAGGTTGATCACGTTGGCGAAAATTGAATAGTGGATGGAGAGGAGGGAAGAGAAAACGTGCGGGAGCATCACGATTCACAAAACACATTGTGTTCTACGCAGGTGTCCCTGGAATAACCGCGTGGTAACGAGTTATAAGCCCGTCATCCCATGGATAGTCTTGACGCATCACTGATAAATTATTAATCTGATCTTAGTTTTTCACTGAAATCGACGAAATTACCCAAAAGATCCATTTCCCAATCTAATTAGAATATGATGTCATATTTTCCGACACTAAGGCCCGTATCGTCAGTCGTACCTGCAATAATTGTAGGGCGTCTTTATGGCCTGCTTGATTGTCACAGTTTTCCACTTCTCCGTGTCAGCGCTCTATTTTGAGGTTATGTCACAAACATCTATTTGCATCAAATTGTGCTTGCTTTTGAGTTATATCATGTTATATCAGCCTGAAATTTCCTACAATTTAAAAAGAAAACATATCTTCACAATAGGAGAGTGCTGAGACTGACACGGGACAAGTGTAATCTAGCAATTTTTGAAAGAGAGAAAGAAGTATGAAAATCAAGGAGGCCTTAAACGCGCCCTACAATTGTAGGGGCGACTGACGATACGGGCCTAAAGTAAGGCTTCACGATAGCATTTTTGGCAGCCCCGGTGCCTTGGTATTTAAGCTTCTGACTGCGCGGCTGCTCCGGTATAAAAAAATGGTAATATTCGTCAAGCATACTGTTGAAGGAAAATTTCACAAATTCTATTTTGCCAATTTTGCAGTTTTTCTCCAAGATGGATAGAAGACTTCGAAGCTCCTATTTTCTAACTCTACCGAGTTTAGTTCGCCTTATTAAAATTTAGACTCGCCATTCTACCAATCTTTGCCAAAATGTGTTTCTTTGGTAAGCAAAATACTCCAAAAGTCCTATTTTTCTACTCTAAATAATATCGCGGCAACTCTGCCTTTTTCTAATGTGCATATTCGAAATCAGCATCAAATTGCCTTAGTATACCGAGTGTCGTTCACCCCATTCCTGGTAATGTAATTATGTATAATGGCTTTTAAACACTGATAAGTTAGGTCAATTTTATCTCCTTTGTTATGTAGATAAACTTTTAGAATGATTTTGAAATTCTTTTCACTTTTTGGGACAAAGACATTTTTATCGTGAGGATTAATTGCTATATCCTAACGCAAGCGAATCCCTCATTATGAATACATGCCGTGTTTTTGAATTTTACGATGAATTTTTCATGATATCTCATCAATATATTTTATTATTTCCATCATATTGATGAACTTTTATATTGCGCCTTAGTATAGTAATCACGTTATCTTCTACCAACCGCAAGAGGGGAAGGAAATAATTTGCTGTAGGGGAACGGAAACAGCTCTAAACTCATTCCATGTCCATTTGATCAATCAAACAAAACAAAAAACACACTTGTAACTACCTCGATAAAACAGCACACTTTGTTACTCAAAGGTAAGGAGAGGAAATAAAATTTCATGGGCAGTGAAGATATTGGAACGCCCTCGTATAACTGGAACTCTGGGTGCTAGCAAGACACGCTCGTACAGCGACTAGAAGATTCGATAGGCGTCCATCAACGTCGACGCTTAGGCGACCAGAATTACGCGACCATGTATGGAGCGTGGTGGCGTTCTGAAGCATTCGCGATTCCATCGTGACCATTGGGCACATCTGAAGATGAATATCCTGTCATCTAAAGGAGCTCGTGACTCGGCCTGGAAAACGCTGGAACATTTCTCGACTCGTCGATAGGAGAATAAATACCCGAATAGATGGCGGGAACAGACAGTCATAAACGAGTCAATGGACAGAGAGGGCAGAATTAAGATGGAATAATCGTCCATTCGACATAGTTATGAATTTGTTATAAATTAGTTGCAAGTGTTATAAATTAATGTTAGATTAGTAATAAATTGGACTTTGAACAGTAAGATCGATGTTTTTGTTACAATATATCGTAATGGTAACTGCAAAACTGCTGTTCGGACAGAATTATGTAAGCTTTTCTAGCGCAGGTATTCAAGAAAGGTCGAAACGTGAAGAGTTCCGATTATATCCTCTATATCTATATAGACCTAAACTATGGTATGCTTTACTTGCTGAGTACGGTTCTGTCTGTTAAGGCCTTATCGGCAGAGGTTCGAGAATAAAGAGATGGGCAGAAAGGAAGATAGTATTGGCTCAATTGGATTTATGGAAACACTCTAGAATCAATCTCGAATGCAAAATCGTAATATTTAAAGCACATACCTTGTCATTCATTCTGGAAAAAATACAAGTACTTCTCGTACATGTACTTGAAGGTTTGCATCAATAATAAAGTTGAATAGCAATGATGAGAAGTATCTACTGATAGCGTATCTTACTTCTGTAGGTGTGCCAATCATTTTTATAAAGGTTTTTATATCCACGATCATATAAAAAGAAGATATAATCGTGTAAGCAGAAGTATCAAGTATCAACCCTCTTGTGCAACAGCGAGCATATCAAAACTATTTTTCAGTCAGCTGTATCAGCACTAGTGGGTCAAAGAGCGAGGCATATTTGTTTTCATTCTTGAATTTATCAACATATCAGCAGTTTTTAAATTTATTGAAGATATAGTCGTTAAATAGATCATTTCGCTTTACGTTCATTTAGATAGTGTAAATTTCACAATTATGCGGGGTGTGGTAGTGGCGTCTTTATTGGCCCAAGCGCTTATATCAGGTATGTATAATCAAATAATAATAGCATGTCAGTAAAAGTAGGTATAGGTACACCTATAATACGCCCGCAGCCATCACTGTGATTTATTGCTTGTTTTGCTTCGAAAAAAGGAATAAATGCAGATTCCGGCTTCTCGAAAAGAAATCCTAACCGTAACGGTAAAATATTTGAAGTCAAAATAACGAAATTTTTAGACTTACTATTCGTACATACATAGATTGCACAAAAAAATGAATTTGACAACAAAGCATTGCGTTTTTTGTGTTTTCGTGTGTACTAAACAGTTTACAGGAGCAAAAGTAATGCGAATAATGAAATACGACCTGAGACATTTTATGAATATTAAAAATCATTGATAAAGAGTTGCTGCATGATTAAAATAATAAGTTGTTAGCATAACATAAAGCCGAATTTTAAGGAGTCAAAAACGTTCCTGGGATTATTTATAAATGAAGAAGAACCACTCGGATGTTAATGAAATTTTTGGCCAAAATCTACAAAGTTTTAAAAAATGGATGCACTATAGCGAATGACTAATCTGTAAAAAATATATGTAATACAAACTTCGTATTTGGAAGGTTTACAGAGCCCCTGATTCTTGAGCACAAGAACGGTGGTAAAAATATACTTGCATTAATAAAGTTTTATTAAGCCCCACTATATAATCATACATAGATGTTTTTGGTTTTTAGACAATGGATTAATCGCGGATTTGCTTTGGAACGTTGATTAAGGAATACATTTGCATTAAATGAATTTGTCTTGAAAAAAATTGCATTTTTTATAAAACCATTTCGTTTCAAACGATTTGTATATTTGTTTACTAGTTTCGCGCTACATTTTAAAGAGCCATATATCGTCAGTCGTTCCTACATTTGTAGGACGCCATTATGGCCTCCTTGATGTTCATATCTTTTTTTTTTATACTCCAACCACCACGAAGGCATAAACACCCATGGGGTACCGTGGGGCTATAGAGGGATACAGGGCAAAGGGGAAACGCCACACGGACTCTGGCGAGGGAACGCGTGTGCATGCAACATGCACACATTCTGGCCCCGCCTACGAGATCCGCCGGGTGGTACCTCCGCGTCAGAGACCGTCTACCAACTCCTTCAAAAATTTCTAGATTGCGAGTTCCGTGTCAGCGTCAGCCATCTCCTATGGTGAAGTTATGTTTTCTTTTTGAATTGTAGGAAATTTTAGGCTGATAAAACATGATATAAATCAAAAGCATGAACAATTTATATTATAGATATTTGTGACATAATCTCAAAATAGAGCGCTGACACGGAAAATTAGAAAACTATGAAAATCAAGGACGCCATAATGGCGTCCTACAATTGTAGGAACAACTGACGATACGGCACAACGAACGGTAATTATTTTTTTTTTTTCAAAGAACGGCCAATTGTATGGATACTTGAAAAATAGCTTTAAGTTGGTTGATTTTCTGAAATTATTGTGCTGTTACTCAAGCTTGAGTAGATTCTGAGCACTATAATCAAATATCCGATCTGAACTGTGTACGCCTTCAATTTTCGCTTATTATTTGGGACATAGTTTTTTTAACTCGCTCACACACACAAACAAATTCGAATTCAGCAAATATGGCGTGAATTCTGAGAATCACGTATTGTATTGCACTTTTAGAACTAGATAAAATGAAAAATACGTATTATCAAGTGAAAATATGGGAAACGTGTGTGCTATTGAGGATGTTATGTTATTTACCAATCACGACGTGACGATATCATTATAATTTTGACATTTCGTTTCAACAATAATTGTTGTTTTCTAGTTTTTGCAAGTCCTAAAGTGGGTGGACCAGTATGGAGTCAGACTTATTCTGTAAAAGGTATCCTCCACATCCCCTATGCTGAAATTGATGAACCTTTCTATGCCTGGTAAGAAAAGAAGATATGATTTGGTGGCTTACAAATATTAAAAAAATACTATATTCTCTTAATTCAATTCAAAAATGTTCGGCAAGAGTATGAAGCGGTGTGACTAATTTTTTTAATGTTTGCACCTGTATTAGGTACAAACATGGAAAAACGAAAGTTCGTGCGACTTTCAGTGATTATCACAACGTCGTTAATTTTCTTTCTCGGAGATGGTTTACGTTTTGCTTTAACGCATAATTTAACTTCTTCTATAAAAATTGAGTTATGCCACATTCATAAATATATTCAAGTTACGCGAAAACAATGCATAATTCGTCAGCGTGCCAGAACAATCAGTGGGACGTTCATTTTATACCGAACCAGCCGCTTAGCCAGAATCCTAAATACACGGGTATTGCAGCTGCTATGAGGAGCGGTCTTATTACACAACTCTGGATGTACAAGGTTCGACACGGATAGGATGGCAGGCCTAAGTCAGGCGGGTCTGTCTGGCAGGCATATAGCGCGGCATCATGGAAGAGAGCTCTGAGGAGCCAGGCCCATTCACATAGTGGTAGAAAAAAGCTTGATCGCCCGTCGGTGCGAAAGGGTTCCGAGACTGTCCCTTAGAGAAGAGTCATCAATCGATCGGACATCCCTCCTCTGTTCAGGATTTAGCATGGATAATGTTGTGTGGGCTAGATCTTATCTGGGCCTTGTACAGAGTAGGAGTAGCAGTAAGGAGGTTATGCGGAGAAAAGAACTTCTTAGCTCTAAACAAATAGTCTAGCTTTTTCCAGCAGCTGCCACTATTGATGAGATTACCTATTCTTAGTTGGAGAATTGAGTAATGTATTCTACCAGGAGACCAGGTTAATTAACGGTTGAACACAGTTACACTAGCTGTGTAAGGTTTTGTTGCTCAGATCCCAGATAAAGTCCACACTATATGTATAACGAAAATTCAAATGTGTGTTTCCAAAAATTTAGCTATTTGGATGGTCTCGAGCAAATCAAATAGCTTTATTTGGTTGACATTTTTTATTGCAGTTTTTTCGTACTTAGGATCAAGAGAGTTTGGTACGATCTTAAGCTCAGTACTTGATTACCATTGATGTTGTAGATATCTGAAGTGGCAGTTATGATAAATACTGGCGAATATGATACGTTTTCTGTATTTTCAAGGTTAATACGACTTGAAGTGGCGTTTCCGCTCGTTTATGGATCTCGAAAACCTTCAATTTGATTGTTTTGTTTCCATAGTAAAAAATATAGATTAAGATAATGACGTTGAGATGGGATTTGAATCGTAATTATAAAAAACTGTTCTCTGTAAAATATGAATAGCAACCTCACATACATACCTGTCATGATTTTTCTGTTTAAGGTTCGATGCTCCGTCAAAACAATCTCGCATCGACTATTATGGTGACATGGTAAAAACGTATCAGTTAGGAGGTCATGGTTATGGAACTAGTATAAAAATTGCACCCGTCACTACTGAAGAGGAGCAAAACACTCGAACGTGCCTTCAAGTCAATGGCACCGCAGATAACAAAATTCTGCCACAAACTGTTTTGCCGCAATTGATCAATTTTGAATGTATTGGTGAGTTACCGTGCATGGACTAAGAACTAAAGGTGCCATTCCGCGCAGACAGGGCGACAGGAAACCGCGAAAGTGAGAAACTCACCCAGAAAATCTGTCACTATAACATAGATTTTTTTGAATGCGTTCTCCTGTTGCCGTCCTCGCGCAGAACATACCTTAATACCTTATTTGTTCATCGTATACATACTACAATAATTCGAAAATTATTTGTCAAATGAAAAAATAAATTATATAGTATAATATTCATGCAGGACAAGAAACAGTGAACGGTCTTGAAACAGAAAAATGGGGACTAACAGAAACTGTTGGCGAAAAAGAAAATAAATATACCATGTGGATAATTTACAAAGATAATCCTGATGGTATTGGCAAAATTGCAGTACCAGTTAGGTAGGTATTATAGTTCAAACTATTTGGCATGAATCACATTTTTAGTCCACTATTGGCAACTCATTTGAGATTTTCATATTTCCTAAAAAAAAAATGGAATACCAGTCAAACTTTTTAACTGAGAACTTGGAGTTAGCACTAAACGAAAGTTCAGGTACAATAGGACGAATTTATCGGTTTATGGTTATTTTTCAGATATGAAATGAAGGGATTCAACTCCCTGCTTGGAAGCCACTATGATCATTACTACTTAGATTACGATTCCTACAACATCGACGATATTCCTGGAAAAATCTTCCAAATAGATTCAAGTAAGATTTGCTGTAGAGGCACTATGAATCAAAATTACTATGTTGTTATTTACAATATTAATCTTGCTAAAATACTATACACTGATTTTAAAGGAGGTGGGCTGATAAGTGCCATTTTTCGCCCATCATTGAATAGATATGACATATATTTATGAAGAGTATACTCCATAACAAAAAAGAAAACATACTTATTTAAAATGAAAACTGAAATTCCTGGTATACATAAATTAAATAATTATCTGAGTGTTATATATGTTTATTAAACAATAATAAAAGATTATCAGTTTTCATACAATTCATATATTTTTTACTAATTTTCTTCCTTGTCTTCTTCATTCGAATCACTTTCAGACCATCCTTCAATATCATCAGAGGTACTTGTTGAAGTAAGAACTCTTGTTGTCCTTACAGAAGATGAAGTGGGAGTCTTTTGAGATTGAGCCACGCGGAATGCATATGATCTGCATTTAGGACACAACTTAGAACCAACCTGCAGTTTTTAGATTTTCTAAGTATTGCTATAATGTTTTTGTTCGAGCAGCTACGGAAATCACTGTTTGTTTTTCGCCACGTTTTACAACAATCACACTGGCATGCAGGCATTATTGTTTTATAAAGTTTTTCAATAGACGTTGAACGCGAAAGAACAGCACATTTTCTATACTTTTACTACGTAAATACTTTTGGAGCGCGAAAAATCATGTCTTAACAAGCAGCGATGGCAACGTGACTCACACTCTCCCGCAACATATATTACGTATTTTTGGATTGATGCGCTCACTGCACCAAAACAAATAAATACTCGTATAGAAGCTTTTAATAAGTATACTCACTGAGCATTAAAGTTAATGTGGTTCATGGAACGTTTCGTAGGGAAAACATGATTCAAAGATCGGAAAACAAAAAAAATGCACAAAAAGCGCCAATAATTTCTGAAGCATATTACATTATTTATACCGTAAATATTATATAATGAAAAAAGCACGTCTTGAAGTTCGCAAATAAATTCAATAATAGTCTGGAATCGAACTTTTTATTTTTGGGTGTGTTATGGGCGAAAATGGTCCTTATCAACCCACCTCCTTTTTAACAAACTATCCCAAAAAAATAGTTTAACGAAAACAGAACACAATTTCTTATTAAACATTTTTTTGTTGTGTAGACATGACTTGCAGTGCTTTCCCCGGACCCGGGAACAAGCATATCTACACCTTCAATCCGATGGCAGAGTTTGTAAAACCGGAAACTACCGGCCACCTAGATTTTGAATTTGATAAGTTCATGAGAAAGCACAGTAAACAGTATGAAGGACAAACGGAACATATGCTGAGGAAAGAAATTTTCAGACAGAACATCAGACTTATCCACGCAGTTAATAGGCAAAATAAAGGTAAATATTTATTTGAACAGCTATTCTATTTTAGGGACGTAAATTATGTTCTTACACAAATAAATCACGTTTCTACTAAGCAAAAAATTAACGAGACCTCGCAAGGTATAATACTTCATCGATTTAACCAGATCATTTTTACTTTAAATATTTTATTTTGTAGGATATTCTCTAGCAGTCAACCATTTAGCTGACAAAACTCCTGAGGAATTGGAAGCTTTACGTGGTAAACAATACAGCGGTGTATACAATGGTGGTGAGCCATTCCCATACAAAAACGTCAACCGTGCAAATTTACCTCCACAGTTTGACTGGAGAATATATGGTGCCGTGACCCCGGTTAAAGGTAAGAAATTATCAAGGCAAGAGGCCAGTTGGTCCATATTTCCTAAAAAATAATCTCGACCAAAATATTGATGATTAAACGTGAACGGTCTGTGAATTCGACAATATGCTGTCACGTGCCATGCAGCACCTTCCAAAATCGTTGATCTGATATGTATACTAAGTGACATATAAATCCGAACACCCAGTTTAAATGGTTTTATTTTAATAAAAGTTGGTGAATGTATTTATCTTACTGTAAATAACAAGTGAAAAAATGTTCAGCCTTATCAGTTGGACATTTCGGTTTTTATACTGCTTTTTTTTAATTCACTAACGCTCTAAAAATGAATATTTCAGCCGCAGTAAAGAATCAACGTTGGCGGATTTTGGTTCTTGACATCCTTTACGATCGGTTACGATGCCTAGAGTACGGAGACCTGTACGATTTCGTCAACTTAGTGAGTTTGATAGGGGCCGTATAGTGGGACTTCGGGAAGCTGGACTTTCTTTTCGGGCAATTGCAGTTAGAGTGCAAAGAAGTGTAGACACTGTGGTTAGGTGTTGTCAGGCATGGCTTCGAGAAGGCCGTACGCAAAGAGCAAGCGGCACTGGACACCGCCGTAGAACAACTGACCGTGAAGGTCGCCGCCTAAGATTATTGGCCTTAAGGGACCGTTTCTCCACTACCAGGTCCATTACAAATGAATGGTTTGCAAAACACGGAAGACCTATTGGCATGCGAAGTGTTTACCGACGAATTAGAAGTTTTGGCTTGTTTTCATACCGGCCACACTGGGTCCTCCCTTTAACTCGAGAACACCGACGTAATCGCCTTGAGTGGTGCAGAAAACGGTCACTCTGGGATCTTTAGTGACGAGTCTCGATTTTGTTTAGGCATGCACGATGGTCGTGCCAGGGTTAGAAGGCGACGTGGTGAAAGGAGGAATCCACAGTTTTTTTGTTGAAAGACATGTTCATCACACTGTTGGAGTTATGGTTTGGGGTGCTATAGCTTATGGTTCCAGGTCACCTATAATCTTCATCAGAGGTAACATGAACGCGCAGCGTTATATCCACGAAGTTATAGAACCCCATCTTTTACCCTATCTTGACACCCTGGCAGATCCAACTTTCCAACAAGATAATGCCCGACCACATGTTGCAAGAGTCACAATAGACTTCTTTCAACATAATGATGTCACATTGTGACCATGGCCACCAAGATCTCCCGACTTATCCCCAATTGAGCACATGTGGGATATGATGGGTAGGAGATTGCTCAATTTGCAACGTCCTCCGCAGACTCTAGAAGCACTTCGAGAGGTGTTGGTGGTTGCCTGGAATGAGATACCACAGGAGGACATTGACCACCTGATCAGAAGCATGCCTAGGCGCGTTGGAGAATGCGTAGCACATCAGGGTGCATCCACACATTATTAAAGGTCAAAGGGCTTTAAAGCAGTGCAATCATTTTGAAATTTTTATCATTTACTTATTATGCTTCATTAAGTACTTATACAAAATTTTATTAAAATAAAACCATTTAAACTGGGTGTTCGGATTTATATGTCACTTAGTATATTTTACTTCACACGTCACTGGCCACTAGGCCTAGCGGCTCGTATGATGCCCGGCTGGTCCTTCGCCTAAGTCAGTTTCCATTAGAAGTAATATTTTATCGTAATAGTCTATTAATTCGCACGTGGTCCATTACTTACAGATAATCGCGTGATCTTGATTTGAGAAACGGTTTAACACACAAAAGCCATATGCGTACTGTGAGAAAATAGTTCTCGCAATATAGTATTTTGGAAGGTCTGACATATAAGTTCCATAAAACCGGACCCAAAATTGACCCTCCTGGCGGTGCAGACTGTGCATGAAGAAAGACGAAACGGTTAAGCACGTTTTGTGCAGATGCCCTATAATTGCCACACTTGAGGGAGTAGAAGATCTGAAGGATATTTCTCCAAATAAGCTAATCGACTTCCTCAGGAAGTCGGAGTTACTGGGAGAAATATAAATAGCCGTGAGCCACAATAGACCAGTGAGTCGCAGTGGAGCATCGTGATTGACCCACTCACAAAGAAACCTTACCTAGCAAGAATTTGCATAGCCTTCGACTTAGATACTATACATGTTTCATATTCGAGACCGTTTATCCAGAATTGCGTAGGAACCTCTGAGAGTTCATCTACTTGACGTTATTTTTTTCTGCCACAGGCAATCAGCAGATTAGAAGCAAGTCCCAATTGCCGACACATGTATATTGCTACGGTTAAAGTGTTTATAAATATACCCTATTTCACGAGTATCCATCACACTTTGACGTACACTGAGGTGAACAGCTGATGGGCAAGTGACATTTTTGTGTTAGTCTGCAATGGATCGGGTATAAATCCAGTAAAATCTGTTTGTGGAGTTTTATTTTTTGTATGCAAATTAACTTTTCTAAGTAAAATAAGAGCTTTTAGCAAGTACAAAATGAAAAACAAAACAAAATTTCTAATCTACTAATCATATTTTTTAGATCAATCGGTTTGTGGTTCTTGCTGGTCTTTCGGAACAATTGGTGCTATAGAAGGAGCCTACTTTTTGAAAAATGGAGGCAAACTAGTCAGACTTTCTCAACAAGCGCTCGTGGATTGCTCTTGGGGGTAAGTAATTTTATACAAGTCGTGGTCTTCATCATAAATTGAAATCCTGTTTTCAATGCTGTGGATGGGAGGATAAGTTAAAAATGTTGCCGACCAAAATTAATAAAGTTGGTAATAGGATTTTTTTATAGGTATGGTAACAACGGTTGCGATGGTGGGGAAGACTTCAGAGCTTACAGTTGGATCAAGAAGCATGGAGGAGTTCCTACTGAGGAAGCATATGGTCCATACCTAGGACAAGTAAGTAGTAAAGATGGTATTTTTGGATGAGTTAGTATAGTTAACGAAGCATATGACAGGAAAGTTAAAGAGGATTTTATTTTTTAGGATGGATATTGTCATGCTGATAAAGTACCAAAGGTAGCACCAATCAAAGGATGGGTCAACGTAACATCTAACGATGAAAATGCTCTGAGATTGGCAATTTTCAAACATGGACCAATTAGTGTGGCGATCGATGCAAGCCACAGGACTTTCAGTTTCTATTCAAACGGAGTCTATTATGAGCCAAAATGGTAAGAATGATTACCAGATAGGCAATTGAAACTAAACTAAAATTATCTGTGAATTTTATGAAATTTTAAACTAAAAATGTGAACAAAGTGCATTGTAGCAAAGTATTCTTAAATGTGAGAGGGTGAGGATAAAACGCGTTAAAACTGAAATTACGTTAGTCGAAGAAATCAATAAAAAAATAAGTATTGTTTTTTTTGTAGTGGAAACACAGTGGATGAGCTTGACCACGCTGTCCTGGCTGTAGGTTACGGAACACTCAACGGAAAAGATTACTGGTTGATCAAAAACAGTTGGTCCAACTATTGGGGCAATGATGGATATATCTTGATGGCAGCTAAAGATAATAACTGCGGAGTTATGACCACACCCACCTATGTAACAATGTAAAATGTAAAGTTTTGTCCAATTTGCTTAATGATTTTTTACATTTGTTGTGAATAACGATTAGCGATTAATAGAATTTTGTCATTTGTGATATATTAAACCATATACTCGTATGATGGAAATAATAAGTAATTTTTTGCAAAGTTTGTTATTTGTAAAAAATAAACAATTAATGATATCTAATAGTTTTATTAAATCCGGCACCTTCCCAGAAAACTGGAAATTTGCTCATGTCCAACCCATCCCAAAAAAGGGATCTAAGACCGACCCTTACAACTACAGGCCTATAGCTCTGCTTTCTGTTTTAAGTAAGGTGATGGAGAGGTGCATAAATCGCGAGCTTCTGGACTACCTCGAACGTCACGGCTTGATTAGCGACAGGCAGTATGGTTTCCGGCACCAACTATCCTCAGGGGACCTCCTAGCTTACGTCATTCAATTGTGGAGTAAACTCATCCAGTCTTATGGTGAGGCTCATGTCGTTGCTCTTGGCATCACGAAAGCATTCGATCAGCTGTGGCACGCTGCCCTCTTAAGCAAACTTTCATCCTATGGCCTCCCAGAAAAGCTTTGCAGATGGGTGGCTGACTTTATCTCTGGCCGCAAGATATCCGTCGTAATTGACGGGTTCTCCTCTTCATCCCACAACGTCAACGCGGGTGTTCCCCAGGGATCGGTCTTGGCTCCGACACTGTTTCTCTTACATATCAACGATCTCCTTTCCTGCACGATCAACCCAATCCACAGCTTCGCTGATGACAGTACTCTACATGCAGCAATTCAGAGTGACAAGCCAATCTCTGCCGCTGAGTTGGAAAAAAGAAGACTAGCGATGACTTCCTCTGTAACAAGAGTCCTGGAGGCTATCACTGCTTGGGGACGCAACAATCTTGTACAGTTCAATGCTTCCAAAACGCAGTACTGTACTTTGACGAACAAAAAGCGTCCCTGCGCTCACCCGTTTTCGATGGATGGTCGAGTTCTGCCAAAGAGCCATGCATTTCGGCTGGTCCGAGTCCAGATCACCGAGGACCTGATCTGTCACGAACACATCTCGTCAATAGCTGCAGCCGCTGGGAAAAAGCTAGGCTATTTGTTTAGGGCTAAGAAGTACTTTTCTCGCATGACCTTCTCACTCTATACAAGGCCCAGATAAGGCCTAGCCTCGAGTATTGCTCACACGTTTGGGGTGCTGCCGCCCCGACTACTCTACTACTCTAACAGACAGTCTCGGGACTCTTTCGCACCGGCGGGCTGTCGGCAATCTAGCTCTTTTCTACCGTTACACCAACGGGCTTTGCTCCTCAGAGCTCTCTTCCATGATGCCGCTGCGCGATGTGCCTGCCAGACAGACCCGCCTGACTTTGGCGTCCCACCCTAACCGTGTCGAACTTTGTACATCCTGAACCGGCCGATACGACCGCTCCTTTGTCCCGAGGGTGTCGAGATTGTGGAACAATCTACAGTTCGATTAACCTTAGGCAGTTCAAAAATCGTATTAATAAAATTTCTTTGGGATCATCATAGCAGCCGCGGTGTTCCGGCATTTAGGCTTCTGCCTGCACGGCTGCTTCGATGTAAAAAAAAATTAGTATATCAGTCAAATTTTCATAACATACAAATATTATTCGCTAGAAGCCTTTTGTACACGGTCCACGTAGTACCGTCGTTGCATATTCTCGGAAAAATATTCTGAAGGCAGTTTAGAACTTTTCTCTAACTCATCTTTTTCGAGATATAAGCGATTTAATATTTAAAAAAGTGCAAAATATCGTATTTAAAATCTTGAAGAACAATATGAAAAAACTAAAATTTTAATATTGCCGAAGTTATCTGGTATTCTTTAAACATCCTTTAACAAAATATTAAAGCATTTTATAGGGGACGTTGTTAGTGATGTTTTTAACAGAGTTTACACACTTTTCACAGTTCAACCCGAACTTAAACGCAACTTAAAGCGAGATTAGCGAGATGAAAGAAAACACTTGTTCACGCTTATGATGGTATATTGCAACTACTCTGACATTACAGAGTGACATGCACATAGTGGACAAACACAGTAGTAACGACATATGACACTAGATGTCGCTACTTTGACCAATTTTAAATATATAACAGCTACAGTAAACTTTTGGTATACTTATTCACAACACTCCCACTTAACAAAAGTTTACTAATGGTTCTCTAAAACCTTTTAAAATATCTGTCATGCACAACTTAACTTAAACCTAAACCCTTTACAAACTTTGAATTCTTAACATTTTGTAATGGTTTCGTTAAAACATCTGCAACCATTTCGTTAGTAGGTGTATACATTAATTTCACTTTACCTTCTAACACAATATCTCGCAAGAAATGGTACCTTATATCTATGTGCTTTGACCTATCATGGAACATTGGATTGCTAGCAAGCTTCTGAGCACTTTGATTATCATTATGAATCTCAATACAATCCAATTTTCCAGTTAACTCGCTCAACAAATTCCTCAGATATATGGCCTCTTTTGCTGCCTCGCTTAGAGCCATATACTCTGCCTCAGTTGTCGACAAAGCAACAGTACGTTGTTTACAGCTTTTCCATGAAACTGAACCCCCTGAATATTTAAATACATAACCAGTAAATGACTTTCTGTCTTGCTTATTGGACCCCCAATCTGCATCTGCAAAACCTGTCAAATTTAAATTATCCTTAAAAAATTTCATAGACAAGCTCTTTGTACCCTTTAAATAACGAAGTAAACGCTTTGCAGATTGCCAATGAACTTTAGTGTATGAGTTATTATACTGACTTAATAAGCTCACAGCATGAGAAATATCAGGTCTGGTCATTACCGAAAGGTACATTAAACTTCCAATAAGCTCTTGATATGGAACTTTTGGATCACAAATTTCACCACTGATATCGCTCAAGTTGATACTACTGTCAAGCGGAGTACTTACTACTTTGCTATCTGACATACCAAAACGACATAAAAGTTCATTAATATACAATTCTTGATCAATTGACAAACAATTTTTCGAATAATCCCTAGTAATTCTTATACCTAAACATTGTTTTGCCTCTCCTAAATTCTTAATTTTAAACTTTGAGTTTAAATGACCTTCAAGAAACTTCATTTCATTGTCATCAGACGAAAAACAGAAAAAATCGTCAACATAGAGAGCAACAATGGTTAACAAATTACTGTTATTCCTTTTAATGTACAAACAAGGCTCATATTTGGACTTAGAATAACCAATTTTTGACAAAACTTGGTCGACTTTTTCGTTCCAAGCACGACTAGATTGTTTTAATCCATAAACTGCTTTCTTCAATCTATACACTTTATTTTCTTTATCTTTAATGACAAAACCTTCAGGTTGCTGCATAAATACATTTTCTTTCAGAATACCATTCAAGAAAGCTGTTTTCACATCCAAGTGTAAAATTTTTAGATCTAGCCTAACAGACAAAGCAAGCAATAAACGAAAAGTTGAGTGCCTTACCACTGGGGCGAAGGTTTCAACATAGTCCACACCCTCTCTCTGTGTGAAACCTTTAGCCACAAGCCTAGCTCTATACCGGTTATGGCTTTCATTATCACTCTTCACTTTATATACCCACTTGCACTGCACCACTGTACCAACTTCTGGCGGATCTACTAATTCCCAAGTGTCATTATCGATAAATGACTGTATTTCTTCTGACATAGCTTCTTTCCACTTCTGCCCATCTGGCCTTGAAAGAGCCTCAGTCACTGATGTAGGGATACTCGAGTCATAGACTTCACCCTTGCTGTTAACACCTCCAAAATATGTCACAAAATCTTGAAAATTCTTCTTCTTGATCTGTCTTTGGGATCTTCTTGGAGTTACTTGTTCACCATTATCAAACAAGTCATGGCACTGACCTTCAGGCACATATTCATCATCATCCGAGAAGTATACATCATCTTCAGAAGATTCATCATCTGAATACATGGGATTCTGCTCTCCCACTGAATCTGGAACTTCCCTTTGCTTATCTGGAACACTATCCGGCAACACTGTACTTGGAATTTCCAAACTTGGTTTCTCTATGATTGTTACATCACGGCTTACTATGACTTTCCTTGTTCTGGGGTTAAAACACCTATATCCTTTGGTAGTTTCATCGTACCCAACAAGCACATGCTTCACTGACTTCTCGTCCCACTTGTTCCTACTGACCTTCGGAACATGAACCATGGCGGTACTCCCATATACCCTAAGATGACTAAGATTTGGTTTCTTACCTGTCCAAATCTCATATGGTGTCATTGAAAGCTTTGAACATGCTGAACGGTTTTTCAGGTAACAAGCAGTATTACACGCTTCCGCCCATAATGCCTTGGTCAAGCTCTCATCAAATAAAAGACACTTAGCCTTCTCCACAATGGTCCGGTTGAACCTCTCAGCCATCCCATTTTGCTGCGGAGTGTGACTGCTCGAAGTCTGGTGTATGATGCCTGAATTCTTTAAAAAACTATCCATTTCTCTATTACAGAATTCCCCACCATTATCGCTTCGCAAAATCTTAATCTTAACATTCTGTTGATTCTCAACTAATGATTTAAATTGCTTAAACTTATCAAAAGTTTCATCTTTTGTCTTCAGGAAATATATAAAGCACATTCTGCTGTAATCATCTATAAATGTCAGGAAATATTTAGCTCCACCAATAGATGTTGTTTCCATAGGACCACAAATGTCGCTATGAATGACCTCTAGCAGTTGCTGTGCTCGACTGCCTTCTTTGGGAAAAGGTAAACGGGCTTGCTTGCCCCTACAGCATACCTCACAACTCCCAATGCTTGTACCATTACAGATAAGACCATCAACCAACTTGGCTGTCTTATTCAGGTAGCTGTCATTAATGTGACCTAAACGTTGATGCCATAAATTGCTACTTACAGCTTGAAAACACACTGGCTCCTCACAAACGTTCAACTTGTAAACGTTGTTATGTAGACTAGCAGTAGCTACTGATACACCAACTTTATTGTAAATATTGCATCCCTCTTCATGAAAACTTACTCTATTTCCATTATTGATTAACTGGCCTACTGATAATAAGTTAGTTGTTAAACCAGGAATATACTGTACACCTTCTAGTAAAATCTTGTGCTGTTCATTGGTCATTGTTTTGATCTCAACATCACCTGCACATTCCACAACAACTTTCGATTTGTTAGCCATTACAATATCAGGTAAGTCAGGCTTTCTCCTGTTTTTTAACCACTGGCTATTGGCAGTTAAATGCTTGCTGGCACCACTATCAACATACCAATCTGTGACCTTAAAATCACCTGTTGTAAACACGGCACTAAATCCTCCTTCAAGTCTGTTATTGTTAGGGCATTTTGACATAAAATGTCCTGTCTTTTTGCACTTGTAACACACAATATTACTCAGATCCTTTTTATTATGTCCATTTCCAAAACCACTGTTTGAACTTGACCTCGATTGAACCCCGAAATCATCTGTGTTTGTTGACATTCCCGCTTGGCTAGCACCAGCTGATTTTCCTTTGAAATTCGTCCTACTAGCGCCACCTCGCGACTGTTTCCGAAAACTCGGTTTCTTGGCGGAGAATGCACCTGCATTTCCATTACCACTAGCGCCATCTGTCTGCATATCCAATAACTTGGTCTTTATTGAATCTGTGGTTATGCAGATTCCTGAGTGCTCGACGGCCATGATCATTGGTGCGTACTTGTCTGGAAGACCGGCCAGCAGCAATGATCCTACCCACTCCTCGTCTATTTTGAAACCTGTTCTGCGTAACTTTTGGGAAGTCTCAACAATCTGGTTTATGTACGACTCCATACTATCATGATTCTCTAATCTTGCCGATATGAGTGTACGTAAAAGTCCAATCTTTCGCATGAAACCACTGTCATCATATAAACGTTTGAGACTGGTCCATACTTCTTGTGCAGTCGTTAAATCTTTGACATGCGGGAACAAAGATGGATCGATGGTTAATACTAGCTTGGCCTTTGCTTTTGCTAGGGTCGTTGTGTCGGTCTCGGTACCTTCGATGCATTTGTTTAAGCCCTCTAGCACAAACACATTCTCGACGGCAAACGCCCATTCATCATAATTCTCACGGCCTAAAAGCCTTGGCACACTCGTCAGGTAGTTGACGGCCATATTTGTTCTGTGAGAAACACTTGCGTCACGACAGTTTCTTTCAACGTCTCGATTCACTAAAGTTTCGCTGCTGGGTGTCCTACTGTGGGTCTGGGCCCATAACCTGATGTTTTTAACAGAGTTTACACACTTTTCACAGTTCAACCCGAACTTAAACGCAACTTAAAGCGAGATTAGCGAGATGAAAGAAAACACTTGTTCACGCTTATGATGGTATATTGCAACTACTCTGACATTACAGAGTGACATGCACATAGTGGACAAACACAGTAGTAACGACATATGACACTAGATGTCGCTACTTTGACCAATTTTAAATATATAACAGCTACAGTAAACTTTTGGTATACTTATTCACAACAGTTAGTTGTTATAAACCTTTGTTTTTTAATTGGTAACCATGCGCACACGCGCTCATTGTATACTCTGGTTTAGTACGAGAGAGGTGCAGGCAGCCGCCCGCATATTACTCCGCAGAATATATACATTGATCGCGCGCTTGATCAACAAGTTAAATCGAAGAATAACGTGTAGGAACATTGGCAATATTGAAATCAATTTTTGGAATTTTTAAAAAAAAACTGTTCAACCAATTTTCGATGCAATTTTGGCCTGACAACATGCAGAATCCTTTTAGAACCAGAGTATGCAAAAAAATCAGAATCAGAATACTCTTCCAATCAGGCGCGAAGATACTATAGTTGTAGTCACCGTTCTTAGCGGGTCAAAGTAAGACTACCAGTATCCCTTTATATATCTCCATCTCTCTCATGCATACACATGCAACCTACCCCTGTGTGTGAACGTTCGTTCGGTAAGCTCGAGGACATACGTTTTTTAGCTGTGTGTCTCCGTCTCGAAAACTTTCTCGTTACGTATGAGTGCCCTTCAATCATAATCATCAGAGTGACAACTTACTTGACATCGGCATGCAATTTGGGTTGTCCTGTTATCAATCTTCAATATAAAATTGCACAATGCCCGGAAATACGATGAATGGAGAAGGCCGACAGCTCGTGCTAAATGTATTAGAGTATTTCCAGGAAGAGAATTAAAACAGCGGTCCTCTATTACCCACTTCATGCGTTCTGGAGAGAGTAGCAGATGCGCTGAAGATTAGTCTGCGCCCATGGTACGGAGACTCGTTCTGTTTACTTATTTCATATGTCGTTGATGACGTAACCGCCAAGAACGTTGACTACAACTATAATCAACTTTCTTTCACGAGTAACAACTATACCCAGACTCTTAAAGAATCGAAACTCTTTTTGGTACACATAGTAAACGCCTAAAAAAAATGAATACTGACCTGTTTTTTTCGTCGCTGAGTGGGCGCCCAAGGACGATGCTGTCAATTGTCAAACCGTGAAATAAGCAATGAACTGTCAGTGTTGACAGTTCATTGGAAAGAAATAAGTCAACCTGAGCATAACCTCACTTTTGTATTTGAATCCAAAGATTTTTTGACAAATAAGTAGAGTTTAAATGATTTGTTGAAGTTCAAGCTATAACCCAATAATGGACGACTTTACATGTCCAAGATGCAGGACATCAAAATTCCAAAATCCATCGCTAAAAATGATGGTAAACGTTTGTGGACATGGCCTATGCGAAAGTTGTGTAGACTTGCTTTTCCTGAAGGGCTCTGGGAGTTGTCCTGAATGTAAAATACCTCTACGAAGGAACAACTTTCGCGTACAGCTATTCGAAGATGCAGCAGTTGAGAAAGAAGTCGATATTAGGAAACGTGTGTTAAGAGATTTCAATAAAAAGGAGGAAGACTTTGCTACCTTAAAGGAATATAATGATTACCTAGAGGAAGTAGAGTCCATAATATATAACCTAAGCAATAATATTGATGTTGTTAACACTAACAAAAGAATAGAACAATACAAGAGGGACAACAAAGAGCAAATTATGAAAAACAAAGGCAAACTCGGCAGAGAGGAATATGAACTAGAGGAATTGTTAGAATTAGAAAAGCAGCTAGAAGAACAACGAAAAAAAGAGATCCAAATGGAGGAGATAGAAACAAAAAAGAAGAAGATTCAAGATAAAGAAGCTCTCATAGATGAGCTGATGTTTTCAAATGCAGATGCAAAGAATATCATAGAAACCTTTGCTCAACAGGCTCAGCAAGCAAAAGAAGAAAGTGTTGACAAATTACCCAGTCGAGCTACAAAGTTTTCCACTGGTATACAAATTGGTCAAAGATCAAATACTACATTCTTGCCAGTACCTACAGATGAAGGACCTTTGTATACTTATAAACCAATAATACTCTCTGTGGATGGGCCTAAGCCTCCTACAACTGATGAAATACTCTCTAAAGGGTTTATTAATCATGTAAGGCCAGAAACTGAGCAAGGAAGGGCTGGAGGATTCAGATCTATTATTGCATGTTCAAGAGCTCTGCAAGATTCAATGTCTGGACTTTTTCATAGCAAAAAGAGTTCAACTGTTCATTAGTAAAGTACTGTATGATGTATATATAATGTTATTAATTTATTGTACTATTAAGCATTACTTGATTAACTAAATGATTCAATGTTATGAAACTACATATTTGTTTTTTTTTATTTATACCTCAAATTCAATGCCATAACACTTCATTATTTTTTTTATGATCCTAAACACATCAACAACCCAAACTACCAAAGGGCACCCAGTGGTGGATTAATAAGAGTATCAAATGCTATGAGCCTTGTGCATCAATGCTTTATGAAAGTGCCCCACCTGGGGCAGAGAGCTCTTTCAATTACTTACATCCATCCATCACTTTTAGAAGCACTTATGCAGTTGCTACTTCCACTGCTCAATTTTTAATCACCAATAACTTCATTTTCGTTGTTCTGACTGGTTTAATCTAACACTGAGGGCACCAAGTTTCATCCACTTGTGATGATGGATATGGAAATTTTGACTTCTCCAATATGTTCAGGTTTCCTACAAGCATTGACTAACATATTCCACCTGTAACAACTGAGCCGGAAATTTTATTTTTTTATGAGATTTTTTAAAACCACTGCGTATCTATGACCCGAACAAACGAGATTCCCGTCAAAAAATTATAGTGGTTACTTAGTTCTGTCGACAACACGGCTGATTACAGCTGTCGTCCCTCAGGGTTCGGTCCTGGTACCAATCCTGTACTCACTGTACATCCATGACGTCCCTAGTCCCAGCAACTGTGAATTCGTGGTCTGATGACGTAGAGTGGGCGTATCGGTGGCTGATAAAAATTAACCATTCGAAAACGGATTCAATCTATTGTACAAAAAGACGTCGCGGGGCTCCGTCTGAAGTTTCAATGAATGGAGTTCGTATACCATGGGAAGCTCCGCTAACTATCTCGGTGTCTTTCTTGACAAAGGGATAACTTG
Organism: Acanthoscelides obtectus; assembly: GCA_963669975.1. Lineage (NCBI taxonomy): Eukaryota > Metazoa > Arthropoda > Insecta > Coleoptera > Chrysomelidae > Acanthoscelides > Acanthoscelides obtectus. Next base: position 84,905,762 of record CAVLJG010000006.1, on the reverse strand, counting down.
GCGGAATCATATTGAAGCGTTAAAAACTAAATTCCAAATTACGTTTCGACAGCTTTACCCATTATTAAGTGAACGTTCTAAATTGAGTTTGATTAACAAGATTCGGCTCTATAAGGTAGTCATAAGACCAGCAATAACATACGCATGTGCGGTTTGGTGTTTTATCGCCAAAATACACTTACGAAATCTGCAGCTTCTGCAAAGCAGAACGTTGCGCACTATTACTGTCGCCCCATGGTAAGTCTCTAACGAAACTCTTCACAGAGACCTCGATGTCCCTTACCTAGGGGACTACATTAAAAACAGGCGCTACACAGTCGAGGAAGTTCGCAAGCACAAAAGGCCGCAGCTCACACTGTAATCAAAATTAATTCGTGACCTAAGAACAACCAAAATTGGAGCATTTTGGCAAAATCCTTAGAAAAATCAAATATTTTTAGACCATATCAAAATCTGTCCAGTAATTTTAACAATGCCTAAACCCTCCCTGTCCTAAAACATTATCTTCTCCCTCTTTGCTCTCGTTCTTCTTTCTCTCATTTCCTTCTCTTTTTTCATTAAAATTGTCTGGTTTCTGAGTTACCTGACCTGACAAACTTACAAACTGACACTATGACTCAAGAGCTAAGGTCCCACGAACCGCTCTGACAACCAACGATGCCTTGACCTAGAATGACTTTATCAAGAGTTGGGTCATTTTTCTCATAATCGATACGATTTTGTTCTCTGGGGCCCTCCTGAACATAACTTTGAAAAAAGTTTTACTTTTTGCAACGGAGCCGCCTTTTCCGGCTATCTGTAAAGGAAACTGGTGGAAGCAAAACCGATCAAAGACAAGACATTAAGATATTTATTAATAAATTGTAATTAGTGTGAACACACTTTATCAAAGACACAAATCAAAAAATATAGCACCATATCAGATACAGACATCTGATCAACATACATTCAGATTACATTTTTATATAGTTTAACAATATTTTTTGTAATATTAGGATTTATTTGACAAGAACCGAGACACTTGCATTCGGCAGACAGAGCTCAGTAGCGGAAACACTCTTGTAATTGGTAGATGTTAAAAGTTCTCGGTCATTATACAACAATCAAGTGAGCGCAGCTCAATGGTTGTGAACTAGTCTGCAGCAATGTATTTTTGTAATGTTATTCCTTGCTAATTTTAATCATTTATTGTCTATATGTGGATGAATAATGAATGAAGAATTTGTCAAACAGATCCTAATTTTATTTTGTACTGTACACGAACATAATCATGCATTACACATAGATGTGGATACGGTACATAAGCGTTTAAATATACACGTTTAAGGCAAAGTAATTTTGAATGTATTGTTTCATACAAAATAGAGTATAAAAGCTGGTAGATTTACTAAAATACACAATATTTTTGATACATACTTCCTTTCAGCCTTTGAAACCATTTAACATTTAGTTTATAAACATGGTCGAAGCTAAATAGCTCATTTCTTCTGTAAGGATTGTATGCTAGAAGTTTCAACAAGTACATAAATACAATCCAGTTACTTTTTCAATCTCCTTTAATCGGTTATGAGTATCTCGCAGAACATTTTTTTTGTGTTTCAACATGTTCTAACTATTACGCACTAAATATATTCCAAAAATAACAATTTTAATCAATTAAAGCATTAATTCATTCGTTAAGTAATTAATTGACATTATTAAAACTTTCTCATAATTCTATGTTGCTAATTTCAACTTGTGAACACGCGCCACATAAAAGGTATCTCAACAAGAACAGCTATGTAATTTGGACTTTGGAGATCACAAATTCAAATTTTATTGAAGAAAATTGAGTTTATTATGCGCACATAGCATGTACAACAAATGTCATGCTTTTACATATGGTAGCATTTACAAAGTGGCTGTGCTTGGACATTGTAGAGAACCCTATGTAAATTAATAGTACAATAAAAGCTGTCATGGTATAATAGTAAACTATGATGATTCTTCTTGTACACATCTGACAATAGATACACAAGAAATATACTCTGATGAAGCAGAATACAAAGTCCAGGAAAGTAAACTTTCAAGTCATGATTATTTTGAAAATACTTAGTAATTGAAAGTTATTTTATTTTGTCTTGAGGCCTTACAATTTATAACAGACAAAGCCTTGATGCACTGTTGTGCAAAGGACTATACTATGAAATTAATAATGCAACAATACCACTAACTGTGACAGCTTGAATTGCATCATAAAAAAATCTGGTGATCCAACAAGAAACTAGGCCACTAAATATATAAGCTGCAATTTGCAAAAGTATTTTCCATTTTTAGCAATCTAATAGCTTCATTCTATAACACATAAGCAATAGAGATCGTAACGGTAAAAACATACATAAACTAATAATCCAATACAGAGACTTTATAAGCATTTTCTGTGTAATTGATCCACAGATCAACAAATTTATTTAAAGGAAAAAGAATGTCCAATTTTGAGATGGAATTCATTTTGGTAAGAGCTGCACGAGAAAATGCTCAATAAGTATCCCTCTACAGCTAGAAATAACAGAAATCCACAGATAAATAAAATGTATGTCAGTAATTTCTGTGTATATTGATTATATGAACATTCATATATAATATTTCGTCGCCGGACGAATGCAAAACGCATTAGGACATAGAATATTCCATACACAAAAATTCGGTGTGATATAGTTCCGAAATTTCAAATTTCCAGCATTGTGTAATGGACAAAATCCAGTATATATATAGGTGTTCTAGGAATAGACTGAACACTTAAAAATACAAATTAGGTTTGAGCATCCACATTATACCAATAAATACTAATGAACACTTTATGCACCATTTATATGGAATGCACATTAGTTATTTTGGATGGTAGAAATGGTGCATATAACTTAATTTTATAGGCAGTATTTTGCTATTGAAAAAACATGTCTTCAGACTAACATACAAAGCAATCTACATATTTATCTGTTCAGTCTGTCCCCATATGTCACAAAAGACAGATAAGAATAACACCTCGAAAAAATTACGTATAAAAAATAAAACTAGGTGATTTGCTATCCTTAATATATGTACAAAAAGCTGAAAATCATCTGGCTTGGGTAGAATCACAAAAATGGGATGAAATAAGTATTTTCCCATTGATATTTTATCATCAACATTTTACTATAACTTAACAGTCGCACGGAGCAGTATGAAAATATATCCAAAAGTGACTTTTTATATAGACATCAAAATCACAATATAGTGATTTGGTGTGAATCACTTAGCAGAAAGCTACATGTATGTTAAATATAAGAGGTAGGATATTTCTGCCAAATTCTGATTATGAAAGACAAACATTGTCAAGATATTATGATAAGCCTTCAGTTCAAAGGAGGGGAAAAGTTCGATAATTTTTGATTTTTGGTATATTTGTTATATTCGAAAGATAAATTACCTGAGAAACAAGTATAAAGTCTGCATGTAGCTTATAGAACAGTCTTAAAGCTGCGTAATATAAAATGAAAGTGCCTTTCTAACAGGTGAAGCAAAAAATCGTTGAATTGATATAAAAAATGATGGGGTATTTTCCAAAAAAAAATTTACAGTATACCAATATTTATCTCTAAACAGTATATTCTAAGTATTTTCACTTTTCTCTTTTAAACACATGAATTCGCGTTCAACACATAAATCTTAAATACGTTTTTCAGAACACACTAGTGAAATTAGAAAAGAAAAAGTACAACGAATTTCAAAAATGCTTGTAAACAATGTGTATCAGCAATTAAAAATGCAATTTTGGTGTGGAAAACACCCCATTATATTTTTTATTTTTTTTTTAGGAAAATGTAGATATTACAGCATGGCCTTGTTTGCTTTTTCCAAATATCAGGCATCATAGAAATAAGGCCAATGATATGTACTAAAAGCATCACACCAGTCACTTTTGTGTACAGGTGATGTTTGTATCAACAGTCCATGTATCTACAGAAAAACAACTTTAAAGAATGCTACATTTTTTCTTACTCCTTTTAATGTAGTTTGGTTTCAGTGGGGTCGCTCAGACAGCTGAAATTTTCTGACTACCCTAACCAACTCATAAAATGCATTATCAACGTTCATCCTCATTTTAGCGCTTGCATTCTATGTATGGTATCTTCAGCTGCCTGGCTAATTGTTGGGCTTCCTCTTGCCATACAACTCTCTGATGCTCTAAATCTACCTATAAGATGATTTAGTTGGTTTACTTCCAACTCTAATAGATGAGGAAGACATCACTCGTGAAATAATCCACCTATTTCTATACAGCGAAAACCAAGTTTGACTGATGGCTTGTGTTCAAAGAAGGAGATCTGTTCGAACATTAATTTAATCTTTTGTTTTAATTTTCAACACTGCCCGCGTGTGCGCAGAAAAAAACCATTTTGACGCAGGACGCTGGATTAGTACTGACCAAAATCGCTCCACTATGAATTATGGAGGTGGGTACCTTGAGTTAGATTGTACATGATGCGGTGTTGTCAAACGAATCAATGATACAATGTTGCAGAATTTGTGGCAATCCTGACCTTTCCTTTCCACCTAAAATGGGGCGCCGTTAGGAACCGATCGGGAATCAATCCAAAACAGATTCGACACAATTCGCATTCCAAGAATGTGTACGCTCAGGCCAACGCGGTGAAAGCTTCGCTATCCAGGCAGCTTCCATCTCTTTTTAACATATGTGTCTATACACACTTATGTCTCATACACATTGAACGCAAGCCGTAAGATAAATTTGGTTCTCAGTGTATAGGGAAAATATTATTCGTGAAATAATACACTATTTCTATATATAAAAGCGAAAAAAAACCACACACTCACTGATAATCATAGAATCTCCAAAAATATTTGACCAAGGATCATGAAATTTGGCATGGAGATAATTTATTGAAAGGGCATGATAGATAAGAACGGACTTTGCGATTGGGCTGGTAAGAGGGCTGAGGGTGTTCTCAATTTTTTTTATGAAAGTTCTCTGTTTTTTTTTCTACTAGGGATCTGAATTCTGCCAAGGAGGGTATTTTATGTATACCGGATATCAGCTAAGAACAGATTTTGCGCCAGAGTTATTCACAAGTTTGTATTGAAGTATTTTGTTTTTTCTACTAGATACCTAAAAGTTTACTGGGAGAAATTTTATAAGCAGCAGATGTCACTTCAGAAAGAATTTTGTAACATTGTCGGATTAGGTTTATATTTTAGACATCAGTTGCGAATGAATTTTCCGAAAGAGCCCGATTGCGAGTGAATCAGCCGCCTCAGAGCTTAGTGTCCATAGGGACGCAAATTCTCAATTACTATCGGGAGAGGGCGCTTATTTTATGCTTTGTCTCCGGGCGCACAGAACTCTGAAGCGGACCCTGGCGATGGGTTTTCCAATTTTCCATGAATGTCCTTTGTTTTTTCTACTATAAACCTAAAATTTGGCAAGAATGTATTTTAAGAAGTGCATTCAGAAGTTTGTATGAAAATCCTTTGTTTTTCACTGGATGGCTAGAATTTTATAGGTAGATGTCTGTTAACTATGGATTTTGCAATAGAGCCGGATTAACAGGGATAAAGGGCACTTGCAAACTGTTTGAAATTTCTTGAAGTTTTCTGCCATATATGTACCTAAACATTGAAAATAATGATATTGTTTAGAGTGGATTAAGTTAAAAATGGATTTTGTGAAAAGTCCGAAATCAGGACTCTAATGTGTAACAATTTTGTACCTATTAGCTTTCCGTCCCGCGATTTTACCCACAGAAGGTATAGGTGCCAATCACTATATATCAACTATTGTGCATTTCATGAAAATGAGACATTTTTCTATTATAAAAAATAGCCTATATATATATATGTTACGTGTCTTAATCTACATGTATGCTAAAGTTCATTGTAACAAACACAAACATAATATCATCTAAAGAAAGGTAAACACATAATCTTTTATGTTGACTTAGACCAACTGCAGAAGCTTAATTTGCTTTTTGTCATTGTAACTATGACACTTTGATCTAAAGGTGAATAAAACCAAGAAATACGCAATCGGAAGTTGTAGCATCACTTAGCTTTACGTTACAATTTCAGCCCGTACGAGGTTTATAAATCACCATAACGTTTAAAAGCTTTTCGTTTTTTCCATAATTTGCCTCATCTATAACTTGAATAGTCCATTCAAAGTGTAATGGTTAAAGATTAAGACATTTCAAGGGCATGCAATGATCTGAAAATAACGGGTATTGATGTGGAGTTTTTAAAGGTATCCCAAGAGCTCCATCCCTTTGACCAATATAATGAGCTATTGAATTATTAAACTTTCTGATAAAGACATTTGATATCTCTTATAATCCTTATCAAAATAATGCACCTTATATTTTGTTTTCTGAACTCCATATTCAGCACTTATTTTTTTGCAAGTAGGATTCCTTTATGCCTACCTTAAGAGTTCAGCTAAACCAATAAGAAGGACTAAGATTTAGATTTTCTTGTGCCCTTACTAAGAACTGAGCTTTGGCAACACTAGTACTCTTTTTCTCTGTTATCATCAGCACAACTTTTTTTTATAAATTCCAGGGTGAATTTTAACTTTCATCAACAATGTATAATTGATCACAAATAATAGAAGAATATTAATTAAAGGTATGTAATAAATAACAGGCAGCCACAAACAATAAAATCTTAAACAATTAGTCCTATGATTTACTAGCAACACTATTATGTTGAATATGCATGAATGATATGTCTGAGTCTCCTACCTTATTCCCAACCATGAGCATAGGGAACTCATCTCTATCCTTAACTCTTAATATTTGCCTATGGAATTTGTTATTTCATCAAAGCTGGATCTTTCTGTTACTGAAAACACAAGTAGAAACCCTTCTCCAGACCTCATATATTGCTCCCTCATAGCACTGAATTTTCTTGTCCAGCAGTGTCCAAAACTTGAAAGCAATGATAAATGAAATGAATCAACCTATTATGTATTTCACAGTTTACGAGGGATGTCTTTTAAGTTTTGCATATGGAATTAAAACAACACGGTAGGTAGTTTTAAATGACTTTATTGTCTTTCGAAGTATTCTCCTACAAAGATTAATACACATCTCTATGCGCTTTTTTAAGTTTCCGGAATTGAAACGGTCAAGCGTTTTTTGACACCAATTAACCCTGACTGCTTTCTGCTCTTCAGTCAACAGGTGGGGTATCCAACGAGAAACTGATTTTCTTACTCCTAATTCTTCAAGTGAAATTTTTTGAATTGAGGTCTTTGAGATCTTCAAGGACGCCTCAACCTCGCCATATGTCACAGGTCTATCTTCAATGATGAGTTTGCGCACAGCATCGTCGTTTTCCTGGGTGACTGCCGTTTTTGGTGCACCCACCCTGGGATCGTCGCTAAGACTCACCCGTCCACGTTTGAATTCTCCATACCAACGGAAAATTGTCGACTGATGTGGCGCTTCATTGCCGAAAACAGACAGTAACTCAGCAAGGCATTCTTGTTGCGATAATTTAAATTATGGCGCGAAAATATTCTCGGTCATTTTTCTAATGACTTGGTGACACTTAAAAATTCACTGTAGTGAGAACACTGCACGTATCGTTGTGAAACTTTGAAGTTAAGATTCAGTACTGACGTTCGATCCGCGCGGCTTACTATGTTTCCATATGCAGAACTTAAAAGACATCCCTCGTACTAGTGAAAATCAACTACATTAGAAAGTATCGAATATCATTATATGGAATTTATTTTGCTAATGGATAACACGTTTCTAGGTATAATAAAATAAAGTCGGGTGTGGACACGTTGACTGCAGGATGGCTATATAAGTCATAAAATAATACATTCTGGAAAAACTCTTATCATGGAACAATATTAAAAAAATCGCTTCAAGTAGCTTGACCGCGCACTTCCTACGCAATGCTGTCATTAATTCATAAGGGATTATATTCGGCACAAGTTAGTCCCTCTTAAAAAACATTGGCTACGAATATGTATAACGAAAGAATTAAATGGATCATATGATCAGATAGACGGAAATAACAAAAAACATAATATCCCAGTTTCTAAATTCTTTCGCGATTACTATACTTCCTCGCCTAGTGAAAAAATACCTCTGCACATTCTTCCCAAACATAATCACTTTTATTCAAGAAAACGAACTATTAATAATGCAATATGTAAATATAGGCTTCTAAAAGCTGGGAAGGAATGTGATGATGCTTGCATCAACATGAAAGAAAATTTCTATGACCTGTGTTTGTAAATAAATATTATAGCAAATTTTTGTTTTACTAAAAGCCTTATGGTTTTCAAAAATTTCACAGTTGCCCCCTTTCCTTTCAGTTTCCAGACCGAGTGGCAGTGATGTAATGTAAAGTATTGTAATCGCAAAAATTTTCGAGAATAAGATTTGTTTTTTGAATGTTGTTATATGACATGTACATCACAGCAAACCATGTCACTCATTTCCGTCAGTCTGTCCAGTAATCTTATAAACACCTAGAACCTGAGAAGTACTGCTCAAATTTTGATGAAATTTTTACAGTGTCACTCTATGCCTAGGATGCAAAAGCTTGACAGTTTTTGAAATTCAGTCCAGTGGTGGCGCAGCTAGGGGCAAACACATGAAAAAAATACAGCTGTTCAAACTTCGTTTTTGATGTTTCAGAGGCACCTGATCATTTTCAGAAAAAAATTTGTAACTTTAAAATCAGGAGTTGGCGGTTGTAGGGTGTGGGGAACCCCACTAATTTTACGCACCTATAAGTCCATGTTTCACACATCGTAGATTTCCCCTAAGATTTGCACTTGAAGCTTTGAGAAATATTTGTATATGTGACACGCGACTGCATCGCCGATTCTCTTGAGTTACTGTACTAGTGTGGTTTAGCGCTGTTGTCAGATGGTAGATACTTAGAGGAGGAAAGAAACTAGCATCACCACCATCAAACAGATGTGGACTTTGGAGTATGGACTAATTGCATGTTTGGCTGGCTAAATCCAGTCAATTTTTCTATTGTACATATTGGTCACTAGTTCAGGGGGACTTACTTGTGCCAAACATAATCATTTAAGAACTGATGATAATGATACCTAGGGGGTGCAAAGTCAACCTACTTTTTATTCATTGAAAAACCTGAATTCTAATCATAAATAATAGTTTTCAGTGGATTCCATTCAGTCCCCAACAAGGTGAGAAAATACTTTTTGAACAGTGTTCTTTTTCATACTAGCACATGTAAACATAGGGATATCTCAAGAACAAACATGAAAACTTTGCAAAAACATTTGTCATCACAGTACACTGGCCATAAGAAAATAAGCATTTCTATGAATTGTAAGGTATATAGGCATTGAACTTAAGCACTACCTTAAATTTAAGGATATCCTTATCAGATACTCCTATAATATTATACAAATCATTGTCAAGTCAAACAAATAAAATCATCACACTCTTTTGTTTAATTTTTCACTAAATTTAACCTGTGATAAGTATTAATTCCCTTCTTTATTAGATATCAATAATTATTAGTAATACAAAGGTATAATTATACTATGTACCAATTTCATGCAAAAGATGAAATAACATCACCTGTGGAAGGTGAATAATCAAGAATTCTTTGGTGCAATTTAGTGCTATAATTTGAAT
>CAVLJG010000006.1:84836436-84895588 GCA_963669975.1 Acanthoscelides obtectus | reverse complement strand
ATTTTAATATTGCCGAAGTTATCTGGTATTCTTTAAACATCCTTTAACAAAATATTAAAGCATTTTATAGGGGACGTTGTTAGTGATGTTTTTAACAGAGTTTACACACTTTTCACAGTTCAACCCGAACTTAAACGCAACTTAAAGCGAGATTAGCGAGATGAAAGAAAACACTTGTTCACGCTTATGATGGTATATTGCAACTACTCTGACATTACAGAGTGACATGCACATAGTGGACAAACACAGTAGTAACGACATATGACACTAGATGTCGCTACTTTGACCAATTTTAAATATATAACAGCTACAGTAAACTTTTGGTATACTTATTCACAACACTCCCACTTAACAAAAGTTTACTAATGGTTCTCTAAAACCTTTTAAAATATCTGTCATGCACAACTTAACTTAAACCTAAACCCTTTACAAACTTTGAATTCTTAACATTTTGTAATGGTTTCGTTAAAACATCTGCAACCATTTCGTTAGTAGGTGTATACATTAATTTCACTTTACCTTCTAACACAATATCTCGCAAGAAATGGTACCTTATATCTATGTGCTTTGACCTATCATGGAACATTGGATTGCTAGCAAGCTTCTGAGCACTTTGATTATCATTATGAATCTCAATACAATCCAATTTTCCAGTTAACTCGCTCAACAAATTCCTCAGATATATGGCCTCTTTTGCTGCCTCGCTTAGAGCCATATACTCTGCCTCAGTTGTCGACAAAGCAACAGTACGTTGTTTACAGCTTTTCCATGAAACTGAACCCCCTGAATATTTAAATACATAACCAGTAAATGACTTTCTGTCTTGCTTATTGGACCCCCAATCTGCATCTGCAAAACCTGTCAAATTTAAATTATCCTTAAAAAATTTCATAGACAAGCTCTTTGTACCCTTTAAATAACGAAGTAAACGCTTTGCAGATTGCCAATGAACTTTAGTGTATGAGTTATTATACTGACTTAATAAGCTCACAGCATGAGAAATATCAGGTCTGGTCATTACCGAAAGGTACATTAAACTTCCAATAAGCTCTTGATATGGAACTTTTGGATCACAAATTTCACCACTGATATCGCTCAAGTTGATACTACTGTCAAGCGGAGTACTTACTACTTTGCTATCTGACATACCAAAACGACATAAAAGTTCATTAATATACAATTCTTGATCAATTGACAAACAATTTTTCGAATAATCCCTAGTAATTCTTATACCTAAACATTGTTTTGCCTCTCCTAAATTCTTAATTTTAAACTTTGAGTTTAAATGACCTTCAAGAAACTTCATTTCATTGTCATCAGACGAAAAACAGAAAAAATCGTCAACATAGAGAGCAACAATGGTTAACAAATTACTGTTATTCCTTTTAATGTACAAACAAGGCTCATATTTGGACTTAGAATAACCAATTTTTGACAAAACTTGGTCGACTTTTTCGTTCCAAGCACGACTAGATTGTTTTAATCCATAAACTGCTTTCTTCAATCTATACACTTTATTTTCTTTATCTTTAATGACAAAACCTTCAGGTTGCTGCATAAATACATTTTCTTTCAGAATACCATTCAAGAAAGCTGTTTTCACATCCAAGTGTAAAATTTTTAGATCTAGCCTAACAGACAAAGCAAGCAATAAACGAAAAGTTGAGTGCCTTACCACTGGGGCGAAGGTTTCAACATAGTCCACACCCTCTCTCTGTGTGAAACCTTTAGCCACAAGCCTAGCTCTATACCGGTTATGGCTTTCATTATCACTCTTCACTTTATATACCCACTTGCACTGCACCACTGTACCAACTTCTGGCGGATCTACTAATTCCCAAGTGTCATTATCGATAAATGACTGTATTTCTTCTGACATAGCTTCTTTCCACTTCTGCCCATCTGGCCTTGAAAGAGCCTCAGTCACTGATGTAGGGATACTCGAGTCATAGACTTCACCCTTGCTGTTAACACCTCCAAAATATGTCACAAAATCTTGAAAATTCTTCTTCTTGATCTGTCTTTGGGATCTTCTTGGAGTTACTTGTTCACCATTATCAAACAAGTCATGGCACTGACCTTCAGGCACATATTCATCATCATCCGAGAAGTAACATCATCTTCAGAAGATTCATCATCTGAATACATGGATTCTGCTCTCCCACTGAATCTGGAACTTCCCTTTGCTTATCGGAACACTATCCGGCAACACTGTACTTGGAATTTCCAAACTTGGTTCTCTATGATTGTTACATCACGGCTTACTATGACTTCCTTGTTCTTGGGTTAAAACACCTATATCCTTTGTAGTTTCAATCGTACCCAACAAGCACATGCTTCACTGACTTCTCGTCCCACTTGTTCATACTGACCTTCGGAACATGAACCATGGCGGTTACTCCCATATACCCTAAGATGACTAAGATTTGGTTTCTTACCTGTCCAAATCTCATATGGTGTCATTGAAGCTTTGAACATGCTGAACGGTTTTTTCAGGTAACAAGCAGTATTACACGCTTCCGCCCATATAATGCCTTGGTCAAGCTCTCATCAAATAAAAGACACTTAGCCTTCTCCACAATGGTCGGTTGAACCTCTCAGCCATCCCATTTTGCTGCGGAGGTGACTGCTCGAAGTCTGGTGTATGATGCTGCTGAATTCTTTAAAAAACTATCCATTTCTCTATTACAGAATTCCCCACCATTTCGCTTCGCAAAATCTTAATCTTAACATTCTGTTGATCTCAACTACTGATTTAAATTGCTTAAAACTTATCAAAAGTTTCATCCTTTTGTCTTCAGGAAGAATATATAAAGCACATTCTGCTGTAATCATCTATAAATGTCAGGAAATATTAGCTCCACCAATAGATGTTGTTTCCATAGGACCACAAATGTCGCTATGAATGACCTCTAGCAGTTGCTGTGCTCGACTGCCTTCTTTGGGAAAAGGTAAACGGGCTTGCTTGCCCCTACAGCATACCTCACAACTCCCAATGCTTGTACCATTACAGATAAGACCATCAACCAACTTGGCTGTCTTATTCAGGTAGCTGTCATTAATGTGACCTAAACGTTGATGCCATAAATTGCTACTTACAGCTTGAAAACACACTGGCTCCTCACAAACGTTCAACTTGTAAACGTTGTTATGTAGACTAGCAGTAGCTACTGATACACCAACTTTATTGTAAATATTGCATCCCTCTTCATGAAAACTTACTCTATTTCCATTATTGATTAACTGGCCTACTGATAATAAGTTTAGTTGTTAAACCAGGAATATACTGTACACCTTCTAGTAAAATCTTGTGCTGTTCATTGGTCATTGTTTTGATCTCAACATCACCTGCACATTCCACAACAACTTTCGATTTGTTAGCCATTACAATATCAGGTAAGTCAGGCTTTCTCCTGTTTTTAACCACTGGCTATTGGCAGTTAAATGCTTGCTGGCACCACTATCAACATACCAATCTGTGACCTTAAAATCACCTGTTGTAAACACGGCACTAAATCCTCCTTCAAGTCTGTTATTGTTAGGGCATTTTGACATAAAATGTCCTGTCTTTTTGCACTTGTAACACACAATATTACTCAGATCCTTTTATTATGTCCATTTCCAAAACCACTGTTTGAACTTGACCTCGATTGAACCCCGAAATCATCTGTGTTTGTTGACATTCCGCTTGGCTAGCACCAGCTGATTTTCCTTTGAAATTCGTCCTACTAGCGCCACCTCGCGACTGTTTCCGAAAACTCGGTTTCTTGGCGGAGAATGCACCTGCATTTCCATTACCACTAGCGCCATCTGTCTGCATATCCAATAACTTGGTCTTTATTGAATCTGTGGTTATGCAGATTCCTGAGTGCTCGACGGCCATGATCATTGGTGCGTACTTGTCTGGAAGACCGGCCAGCAGCAATGATCCTACCCACTCCTCGTCTATTTTGAAACCTGTTCTGCGTAACTTTTGGGAAGTCTCAACAATCTGGTTTATGTACGACTCCATACTATCATGATTCTCTAATCTTGCCGATATGAGTGTACGTAAAAGTCCAATCTTTCGCATGAAACCACTGTCATCATATAAACGTTTGAGACTGGTCCATACTTCTTGTGCAGTCGTTAAATCTTTGACATGCGGGAACAAAGATGGATCGATGGTTAATACTAGCTTGGCCTTTGCTTTTGCTAGGGTCGTTGTGTCGGTCTCGGTACCTTCGATGCATTTGTTTAAGCCCTCTAGCACAAACACATTCTCGACGGCAAACGCCCATTCATCATAATTCTCACGGCCTAAAAGCCTTGGCACACTCGTCAGGTAGTTGACGGCCATATTTGTTCTGTGAGAAACACTTGCGTCACGACAGTTTCTTTCAACGTCTCGATTCACTAAAGTTTCGCTGCTGGGTGTCCTACTGTGGGTCTGGGCCCATAACCTGATGTTTTTAACAGAGTTTACACACTTTTCACAGTTCAACCCGAACTTAAACGCAACTTAAAGCGAGATTAGCGAGATGAAAGAAAACACTTGTTCACGCTTATGATGGTATATTGCAACTACTCTGACATTACAGAGTGACATGCACATAGTGGACAAACACAGTAGTAACGACATATGACACTAGATGTCGCTACTTTGACCAATTTTAAATATATAACAGCTACAGTAAACTTTTGGTATACTTATTCACAACAGTTAGTTGTTATAAACCTTTGTTTTTTAATTGGTAACCATGCGCACACGCGCTCATTGTATACTCTGGTTTAGTACGAGAGAGGTGCAGGCAGCCGCCCGCATATTACTCCGCAGAATATATACATTGATCGCGCGCTTGATCAACAAGTTAAATCGAAGAATAACGTGTAGGAACATTGGCAATATTGAAATCAATTTTTGGAATTTTTAAAAAAAAAACTGTTCAACCAATTTTCGATGCAATTTTGGCCTGACAACATGCAGAATCCTTTTAGAACCAGAGTATGCAAAAAAATCAGAATCAGAATACTCTTCCAATCAGGCGCGAAGATACTATAGTTGTAGTCACCGTTCTTAGCGGGTCAAAGTAAGACTACCAGTATCCCTTTATATATCTCCATCTCTCTCATGCATACACATGCAACCTACCCCTGTGTGTGAACGTTCGTTCGGTAAGCTCGAGGACATACGTTTTTTAGCTGTGTGTCTCCGTCTCGAAAACTTTCTCGTTACGTATGAGTGCCCTTCAATCATAATCATCAGAGTGACAACTTACTTGACATCGGCATGCAATTTGGGTTGTCCTGTTATCAATCTTCAATATAAAATTGCACAATGCCCGGAAATACGATGAATGGAGAAGGCCGACAGCTCGTGCTAAATGTATTAGAGTATTTCCAGGAAGAGAATTAAAACAGCGGTCCTCTATTACCCACTTCATGCGTTCTGGAGAGAGTAGCAGATGCGCTGAAGATTAGTCTGCGCCCATGGTACGGAGACTCGTTCTGTTTACTTATTTCATATGTCGTTGATGACGTAACCGCCAAGAACGTTGACTACAACTATAATCAACTTTCTTTCACGAGTAACAACTATACCCAGACTCTTAAAGAATCGAAACTCTTTTTGGTACACATAGTAAACGCCTAAAAAAAATGAATACTGACCTGTTTTTTTCGTCGCTGAGTGGGCGCCCAAGGACGATGCTGTCAATTGTCAAACCGTGAAATAAGCAATGAACTGTCAGTGTTGACAGTTCATTGGAAAGAAATAAGTCAACCTGAGCATAACCTCACTTTTGTATTTGAATCCAAAGATTTTTGACAAATAAGTAGAGTTTAAATGATTTGTTGAAGTTCAAGCTATAACCCAATAATGGACGACTTTACATGTCCAAGATGCAGGACATCAAAATTCCAAAATCCATCGCTAAAAATGATGGTAAACGTTTGTGGACATGGCCTATGCGAAAGTTGTGTAGACTTGCTTTTCCTGAAGGGCTCTGGGAGTTGTCCTGAATGTAAAATACCTCTACGAAGGAACAACTTTCGCGTACAGCTATTCGAAGATGCAGCAGTTGAGAAAGAAGTCGATATTAGGAAACGTGTGTTAAGAGATTTCAATAAAAAGGAGGAAGACTTTGCTACCTTAAAGGAATATAATGATTACCTAGAGGAAGTAGAGTCCATAATATATAACCTAAGCAATAATATTGATGTTGTTAACACTAACAAAAGAATAGAACAATACAAGAGGGACAACAAAGAGCAAATTATGAAAAACAAAGGCAAACTCGGCAGAGAGGAATATGAACTAGAGGAATTGTTAGAATTAGAAAAGCAGCTAGAAGAACAACGAAAAAAAGAGATCCAAATGGAGGAGATAGAAACAAAAAAGAAGAAGATTCAAGATAAAGAAGCTCTCATAGATGAGCTGATGTTTTCAAATGCAGATGCAAAGAATATCATAGAAACCTTTGCTCAACAGGCTCAGCAAGCAAAAGAAGAAAGTGTTGACAAATTACCCAGTCGAGCTACAAAGTTTTCCACTGGTATACAAATTGGTCAAAGATCAAATACTACATTCTTGCCAGTACCTACAGATGAAGGACCTTTGTATACTTATAAACCAATAATACTCTCTGTGGATGGGCCTAAGCCTCCTACAACTGATGAAATACTCTCTAAAGGGTTTATTAATCATGTAAGGCCAGAAACTGAGCAAGGAAGGGCTGGAGGATTCAGATCTATTATTGCATGTTCAAGAGCTCTGCAAGATTCAATGTCTGGACTTTTTCATAGCAAAAAGAGTTCAACTGTTCATTAGTAAAGTACTGTATGATGTATATATAATGTTATTAATTTATTGTACTATTAAGCATTACTTGATTAACTAAATGATTCAATGTTATGAAACTACATATTTGTTTTTTTTTATTTATACCTCAAATTCAATGCCATAACACTTCATTATTTTTTTATGATCCTAAACACATCAACAACCCAAACTACCAAAGGGCACCCAGTGGTGGATTAATAAGAGTATCAAATGCTATGAGCCTTGTGCATCAATGCTTTATGAAAGTGCCCCACCTGGGGCAGAGAGCTCTTTCAATTACTTACATCCATCCATCACTTTTAGAAGCACTTATGCAGTTGCTACTTCCACTGCTCAATTTTTAATCACCAATAACTTCATTTTCGTTGTTCTGACTGGTTTAATCTAACACTGAGGGCACCAAGTTTCATCCACTTGTGATGATGGATATGGAAATTTTGACTTCTCCAATATGTTCAGGTTTCCTACAAGCATTGACTAACATATTCCACCTGTAACAACTGAGCCGGAAATTTTATTTTTTTATGAGATTTTTTAAAACCACTGCGTATCTATGACCCGAACAAACGAGATTCCCGTCAAAAAATTATAGTGGTTACTTAGTTCTGTCGACAACACGGCTGATTACAGCTGTCGTCCCTCAGGGTTCGGTCCTGGTACCAATCCTGTACTCACTGTACATCCATGACGTCCCTAGTCCCAGCAACTGTGAATTCGTGGTCTGATGACGTAGAGTGGGCGTATCGGTGGCTGATAAAAATTAACCATTCGAAAACGGATTCAATCTATTGTACAAAAAGACGTCGCGGGGCTCCGTCTGAAGTTTCAATGAATGGAGTTCGTATACCATGGGAAGCTCCGCTAACTATCTCGGTGTCTTTCTTGACAAAGGGATAACTTGGCGGAATCATATTGAAGCGTTAAAAACTAAATTCCAAATTACGTTTCGACAGCTTTACCCATTATTAAGTGAACGTTCTAAATTGAGTTTGATTAACAAGATTCGGCTCTATAAGGTAGTCATAAGACCAGCAATAACATACGCATGTGCGGTTTGGTGTTTTATCGCCAAAATACACTTACGAAATCTGCAGCTTCTGCAAAGCAGAACGTTGCGCACTATTACTGTCGCCCCATGGTAAGTCTCTAACGAAACTCTTCACAGAGACCTCGATGTCCCTTACCTAGGGGACTACATTAAAAACAGGCGCTACACAGTCGAGGAAGTTCGCAAGCACAAAAGGCCGCAGCTCACACTGTAATCAAAATTAATTCGTGACCTAAGAACAACCAAAATTGGAGCATTTTGGCAAAATCCTTAGAAAAATCAAATATTTTTAGACCATATCAAAATCTGTCCAGTAATTTTAACAATGCCTAAACCCTCCCTGTCCTAAAACATTATCTTCTCCCTCTTTGCTCTCGTTCTTCTTTCTCTCATTTCCTTCTCTTTTTTCATTAAAATTGTCTGGTTTCTGAGTTACCTGACCTGACAAACTTACAAACTGACACTATGACTCAAGAGCTAAGGTCCCACGAACCGCTCTGACAACCAACGATGCCTTGACCTAGAATGACTTTATCAAGAGTTGGGTCATTTTTCTCATAATCGATACGATTTTGTTCTCTGGGGCCCTCCTGAACATAACTTTGAAAAAAGTTTTACTTTTTGCAACGGAGCCGCCTTTTCCGGCTATCTGTAAAGGAAACTGGTGGAAGCAAAACCGATCAAAGACAAGACATTAAGATATTTATTAATAAATTGTAATTAGTGTGAACACACTTTATCAAAGACACAAATCAAAAAATATAGCACCATATCAGATACAGACATCTGATCAACATACATTCAGATTACATTTTTATATAGTTTAACAATATTTTTGTAATATTAGGATTTATTTGACAAGAACCGAGACACTTGCATTCGGCAGACAGAGCTCAGTAGCGGAAACACTCTTGTAATTGGTAGATGTTAAAAGTTCTCGGTCATTATACAACAATCAAGTGAGCGCAGCTCAATGGTTGTGAACTAGTCTGCAGCAATGTATTTTTGTAATGTTATTCCTTGCTAATTTTAATCATTTATTGTCTATATGTGGATGAATAATGAATGAAGAATTTGTCAAACAGATCCTAATTTTATTTTGTACTGTACACGAACATAATCATGCATTACACATAGATGTGGATACGGTACATAAGCGTTTAAATATACACGTTTAAGGCAAAGTAATTTTGAATGTATTGTTTCATACAAAATAGAGTATAAAAGCTGGTAGATTTACTAAAATACACAATATTTTTGATACATACTTCCTTTCAGCCTTTGAAACCATTTAACATTTAGTTTATAAACATGGTCGAAGCTAAATAGCTCATTTCTTCTGTAAGGATTGTATGCTAGAAGTTTCAACAAGTACATAAATACAATCCAGTTACTTTTTCAATCTCCTTTAATCGGTTATGAGTATCTCGCAGAACATTTTTTTTTGTGTTTCAACATGTTCTAACTATTACGCACTAAATATATTCCAAAAATAACAATTTTAATCAATTAAAGCATTAATTCATTCGTTAAGTAATTAATTGACATTATTAAAACTTTCTCATAATTCTATGTTGCTAATTTCAACTTGTGAACACGCGCCACATAAAAGGTATCTCAACAAGAACAGCTATGTAATTTGGACTTTGGAGATCACAAATTCAAATTTTATTGAAGAAAATTGAGTTTATTATGCGCACATAGCATGTACAACAAATGTCATGCTTTTACATATGGTAGCATTTACAAAGTGGCTGTGCTTGGACATTGTAGAGAACCCTATGTAAATTAATAGTACAATAAAAGCTGTCATGGTATAATAGTAAACTATGATGATTCTTCTTGTACACATCTGACAATAGATACACAAGAAATATACTCTGATGAAGCAGAATACAAAGTCCAGGAAAGTAAACTTTCAAGTCATGATTATTTTGAAAATACTTAGTAATTGAAAGTTATTTTATTTTGTCTTGAGGCCTTACAATTTATAACAGACAAAGCCTTGATGCACTGTTGTGCAAAGGACTATACTATGAAATTAATAATGCAACAATACCACTAACTGTGACAGCTTGAATTGCATCATAAAAAAATCTGGTGATCCAACAAGAAACTAGGCCACTAAATATATAAGCTGCAATTTGCAAAAGTATTTTCCATTTTTAGCAATCTAATAGCTTCATTCTATAACACATAAGCAATAGAGATCGTAACGGTAAAACATACATAAACTAATAATCCAATACAGAGACTTTATAAGCATTTTCTGTGTAATTGATCCACAGATCAACAAATTTATTTAAAGGAAAAAGAATGTCCAATTTTGAGATGGAATTCATTTTGGTAAGAGCTGCACGAGAAAATGCTCAATAAGTATCCCTCTACAGCTAGAAATAACAGAAATCCACAGATAAATAAAATGTATGTCAGTAATTTCTGTGTATATTGATTATATGAACATTCATATATAATATTTCGTCGCCGGACGAATGCAAAACGCATTAGGACATAGAATATTCCATACACAAAAATTCGGTGTGATATAGTTCCGAAATTTCAAATTTCCAGCATTGTGTAATGGACAAAATCCAGTATATATATAGGTGTTCTAGGAATAGACTGAACACTTAAAAATACAAATTAGGTTTGAGCATCCACATTATACCAAATAAATACTAATGAACACTTTATGCACCATTTATATGGAATGCACATTAGTTATTTTGGATGGTAGAAATGGTGCATATAACTTAATTTTATAGGCAGTATTTTGCTATTGAAAAAACATGTCTTCAGACTAACATACAAAGCAATCTACATATTTATCTGTTCAGTCTGTCCCCATATGTCACAAAAGACAGATAAGAATAACACCTCGAAAAAATTTACGTATAAAAAATAAAACTAGGTGATTTGCTATCCTTAATATATGTACAAAAAGCTGAAAATCATCTGGCTTGGGTAGAATCACAAAAATGGGATGAAATAAGTATTTTCCCATTGATATTTTATCATCAACATTTTACTATAACTTAACAGTCGCACGGAGCAGTATGAAAATATATCCAAAAGTGACTTTTTATATAGACATCAAAATCACAATATAGTGATTTGGTGTGAATCACTTAGCAGAAAGCTACATGTATGTTAAATATAAGAGGTAGGATATTTCTGCCAAATTCTGATTATGAAAGACAAACATTGTCAAGATATTATGATAAGCCTTCAGTTCAAAGGAGGGGAAAAGTTCGATAATTTTTGATTTTTGGTATATTTGTTATATTCGAAAGATAAATTACCTGAGAAACAAGTATAAAGTCTGCATGTAGCTTATAGAACAGTCTTAAAGCTGCGTAATATAAAATGAAAGTGCCTTTCTAACAGGTGAAGCAAAAAATCGTTGAATTGATATAAAAAATGATGGGGTATTTTCCAAAAAAAAATTTACAGTATACCAATATTTTATCTCTAAACAGTATATTCTAAGTATTTTCACCTTTTCTCTTTTAAACACATGAATTCGCGTTCAACACATAAATCTTAAATACGTTTTTCAGAACACACTAGTGAAATTAGAAAAGAAAAAAGTACAACGAATTTCAAAAATGCTTGTAAACAATGTGTATCAGCAATTAAAAATGCAATTTTGGTGTGGAAAACACCCCATTATATTTTTTATTTTTTTTTTAGGAAAATGTAGATATTACAGCATGGCCTTGTTTGCTTTTTTCCAAATATCAGGCATCATAGAAATAAGGCCAATGATATGTACTAAAGCATCACACCAGTCACTTTTGTGTACAGGTGATGTTTGTATCAAACAGTCCATGTATCTACAGAAAAACAACTTTAAAGAATGCTACATTTTTTCTTACTCCTTTTAATGTAGTTTGGTTTCAGTGGGGGTCGCTCAGACAGCTGAAATTTTCTGACTACCCTAACCAACTCATAAAATGCATTATCAACGTTCATCCTCATTTTAGCGCTGCATTCTATGTATGGTATCTTCAGCTGCCTGGCTAATTGTTGGGCTTCCTCTTGCCATACAACTCTCTGATGCTCTAAATCTACCTATAAGATGATTTAGTTGGTTTACTTCCAACTCTAATAGATGAGGAAGACATCACTCGTGAAATAATCCACTATTTCTATACAGCGAAAACCAAGTTTGACTGATGGCTTGTGTTCAAAGAAGGAGATCTGTTCGAACATTTAATTTAATCTTTTGTTTTAATTTTCAACACTGCCCGCGTGTGCGCAGAAAAAACCATTTTGACGCAGGACGCTGGATTAGTACTGACCAAAATCGCTCCACTATGATTATGGAGGTGGGTACCTTGAGTTAGATTGTACATGATGCGGTGTTGTCAAACGAATCAATGATACAATGTTGCAGAATTTGTGGCAATCCTGACCTTTCCTTTCCACCTAAAATGGGGCGCCGTTAGGACCGATCGGGAATCAATCCAAAACAGATTCGACACAATTCGCATTCCAAGAATGTGTACGCTCAGGCAACGCGGTGAAAGCTTCGCTATCCAGGCAGCTTCCATCTCTTTTTAACATATGTGTCTATACACACTTATGTCTCATACACATTGAACGCAAGCCGTAAGATAAATTTGGTTCTCAGTGTATAGGGAAAATATTATTCGTGAAATAATACACTATTTCTATATATAAAAGCGAAAAAAACCACACACTCACTGATAATCATAGAATCTCCAAAAATATTTGACCAAGGATCATGAAATTTGGCATGGAGATAATTTATTGAAAGGGCATGATAGATAAGAACGGACTTTGCGATTGGGCTGGTAAGAGGGCTGAGGGTGTTCTCAATTTTTTTTATGAAAGTTCTCTGTTTTTTTTTTCTACTAGGGATCTGAATTCTGCCAAGGAGGTATTTTATGTATACCGGATATCAGCTAAGAACAGATTTTGCGACAGAGTTATTCACAAGTTTGTATTGAAGTATTTTGTTTTTTCTACTAGATACCTAAAAGTTTACTGGGAGAAATTTTATAAGCAGCAGATGTCACTTCAGAAAGAATTTTGTAACATTGTCGGATTAGGTTTATATTTTAGACATCAGTTGCGAATGAATTTTCCGAAAGAGCCCGATTGCGAGTGAATCAGCCGCCTCAGAGCGTAGTGTCATAGGGACGCAAAATTCTCAATTACTATCGGGAGAGGGCGCTTATTTTATGCTTTGTCTCCGGGCGCACAGAACTCTGAAGCGGACCCTGGCGATGGGTTTTCCAATTTTCCATGAATGTCCTTTGTTTTTTCTACTATAAACCTAAAATTTGGCAAGAATGTATTTTAAGAAGTGCATTCAGAAGTTTGTATGAAAATCCTTTGTTTTTCACTGGATGGCTAGAATTTTATAGGTAGATGTCTGTTAACTATGGATTTTGCAATAGAGCCGGATTAACAGGGATAAAGGGCACTTGCAAACTTGTTTGAAATTTCTTGAAGTTTTCTGCCATATATGTACCTAAACATTGAAAATAATGATATTGTTTAGAGTGGATTTAAGTTAAAAATGGATTTTGTGAAAAGTCCGAAATCAGGACTCTAATGTGTAACAATTTTGTACCTATTAGCTTTCCGTCCCGCGATTTTACCCACAGAAGGTATAGGTGCCAATCACTATATATCAACTATTGTGCATTTTCATGAAAATGAGACATTTTTCTATTATAAAAAATAGCCTATATATATATATGTTACGTGTCTTAATCTACATGTATGCTAAAGTTCATTGTAACAAACACAAACATAATATCATCTAAAGAAAGGTAAACACATAATCTTTTATGTTGACTTAGACCAACTGCAGAAGCTTAATTTGCTTTTTGTCATTGTAACTATGTACACTTTGATCTAAAGGTGAATAAACCAAGAAATACGCAATCGGAAGTTGTAGCATCACTTAGCTTTACGTTACAATTTCAGCCGTACGAGGTCTTATAAATCACCATAAACGTTTAAAAGCTTTTCGTTTTTTCATAATTTGCCTCATCTATAACTTGAATAGTACCATTCAAAGTGTAATGGTAAAAGATTAAGACAATTTCAAGGGCATGCAATGATCTGAAAATAACGGGTATTGTATGTGGAGTTTTTAAAGGTATCCCAAGAGCTCATCCCTTTGACCAATATAATGAGCTATTGAATTAAAACTTTCTGATAAAGACATTTGATATCTCTTATAATCCTTATCAAAATAATGCACCTTATATTTTGTTTTCTGAACTCCATATTCAGCACTTATTTTTTTGCAAGTAGGATTCCTTTATGCCTACCTTAAGAGTTCAGCTAAACCAATAAGAAAGGACTAGATTTAGATTTTCTGTGCCCTTACTAAGAACTGAGCTTTGGCAACACTAGTACTCTTTTTCTCTGTTATCATCAGCACAACTTTTTTTTATAAATTCCAGGGTGAATTTTACTTTCATCAACAATGTATAATTGATCACAAATAATAGAAGAATATTAATTAAAGGTATGTAATAAATAACAGGCAGCACAAACAATAAAATCTTAACAATTAGTCCTATGATTTACTAGCAACACTATTATGTTGAATATGCATGAATGATATGTCTGAGTCTCCTACCTTATTCCCAACCATGAGCATAGGGAACTCATCTCTATCCTTAACTCTTAATATTTGCCTATGGAATTTGTATATTTCATCAAAGCTGGATCTTTCTGTTACTGAAAACACAAGTAGAAACCCTTCTCCAGACCTCATATATTGCTCCCTCATAGCACTGAATTCTTCTTGTCCAGCAGTGTCCAAAACTTGAAAGCAATGATAAATGAAATGATCAACCTATTATGTATTTCACAGTTTACGAGGGATGTCTTTTAAGTTTTGCATATGGAATTAAAACAACACGGTAGGTAGTTTTAAATGACTTTATTGTCTTTCGAAGTATTCTCCTACAAAGATTAATACACATCTCTATGCGCTTTTTTAAGTTTCCGGAATTGAAACGGTCAAGCGTTTTTTGACACCAATTAACCCTGACTGCTTTCTGCTCTTCAGTCAACAGGTGGGGTATCCAACGAGAAACTGATTTTCTTACTCCTAATTCTTCAAGTGAAATTTTTTGAATTGAGGTCTTTGAGATCTTCAAGGACGCCTCAACCTCGCCATATGTCACAGGTCTATCTTCAATGATGAGTTTGCGCACAGCATCGTCGTTTTCCTGGGTGACTGCCGTTTTTGGTGCACCCACCCTGGGATCGTCGCTAAGACTCACCCGTCCACGTTTGAATTCTCCATACCAACGGAAAATTGTCGACTGATGTGGCGCTTCATTGCCGAAAACAGACAGTAACTCAGCAAGGCATTCTTGTTGCGATAATTATAAATTATGGCGCGAAAATATTCTCGGTCATTTTTCTAATGACTTGGTGACACTTAAAAATTCACTGTAGTGAGAACACTGCACGTATCGTTGTGAAACTTTGAAGTTAAGATTCAGTACTGACGTTCGATCCGCGCGGCTTACTATGTTTCCATATGCAGAACTTAAAAGACATCCCTCGTACTAGTGAAAATCAACTACATTAGAAAGTATCGAATATCATTATATGGAATTTATTTTGCTAATGGATAACACGTTTCTAGGTATAATAAAATAAAGTCGGGTGTGGACACGTTGACTGCAGGATGGCTATATAAGTCATAAAATAATACATTCTGGAAAAACTCTTATCATGGAACAATATTAAAAAAATCGCTTCAAGTAGCTTGACCGCGCACTTCCTACGCAATGCTGTCATTAATTCATAAGGGATTATATTCGGCACAAGTTAGTCCCTCTTAGAAAAACATTGGCTACGAATATGTATAACGAAAGAATTAAATGGATCATATGATCAGATAGACGGAAATAACAAAAAACATAATATCCCAGTTTCTAAATTCTTTCGCGATTACTATACTTCCTCGCCTAGTGAAAAATACCTCTGCACATTCTTCCCAAACATAATCACTTTTATTCAAGAAAACGAACTATTAATAATGCAATATGTAAATATAGGCTTCTAAAAGCTGGGAAGGAATGTGATGATGCTTGCATCAACATGAAAGAAAATTTCTATGACCTGTGTTTGTAAATAAATATTATAGCAAATTTTTGTTTTACTAAAAGCCTTATGGTTTTCAAAAATTTCACAGTTGCCCCCTTTCCTTTCAGTTTCCAGACCGAGTGGCAGTGATGTAATGTAAAGTATTGTAATCGCAAAAATTTTCGAGAATAAGATTTGTTTTTTGAATGTTGTTATATGACATGTACATCACAGCAAACCATGTCACTCATTTCCGTCAGTCTGTCCAGTAATCTTATAAACACCTAGAACCTGAGAAGTACTGCTCAAATTTTGATGAAATTTTTACAGTGTCACTCTATGCCTAGGATGCAAAAGCTTGACAGTTTTTGAAATTCAGTCCAGTGGTGGCGCAGCTAGGGGCAAACACATGAAAAAAATACAGCTGTTCAAACTTCGTTTTTGATGTTTCAGAGGCACCTGATCATTTTCAGAAAAAAATTTGTAACTTTAAAATCAGGAGTTGGCGGTTGTAGGGTGTGGGGAACCCCACTAATTTTACGCACCTATAAGTCCATGTTTCACACATCGTAGATTTCCCCTAAGATTTGCACTTGAAGCTTTGAGAAATATTTGTATATGTGACACGCGACTGCATCGCCGATTCTCTTGAGTTACTGTACTAGTGTGGTTTAGCGCTGTTGTCAGATGGTAGATACTTAGAGGAGGAAAGAAACTAGCATCACCACCATCAAACAGATGTGGACTTTGGAGTATGGACTAATTGCATGTTTGGCTGGCTAAATCCAGTCAATTTTTCTATTGTACATATTGGTCACTAGTTCAGGGGGACTTACTTGTGCCAAACATAATCATTTAAGAACTGATGATAATGATACCTAGGGGGTGCAAAGTCAACCTACTTTTTATTCATTGAAAAACCTGAATTCTAATCATAAATAATAGTTTTCAGTGGATTCCATTCAGTCCCCAACAAGGTGAGAAAATACTTTTTGAACAGTGTTCTTTTTCATACTAGCACATGTAAACATAGGGATATCTCAAGAACAAACATGAAAACTTTGCAAAAACATTTGTCATCACAGTACACTGGCCATAAGAAAATAAGCATTTCTATGAATTGTAAGGTATATAGGCATTGAACTTAAGCACTACCTTAAATTTAAGGATATCCTTATCAAGATACTCCTATAATATTATACAAATCATTGTCAAGTCAAACAAATAAAATCATCACACTCTTTTGTTTAATTTTTCACTAAATTTAACCTGTGATAAGTATTAATTCCCTTATCTTTATTAGATATCAATAATTATTAGTAATACAAAGGTATAATTATACTATGTACCAATTTCATGCAAAAGATGAAATAACATCACCTGTGGAAGGTGAATAATCAAGAATTCTTTGGTGCAATTTAGTGCTATAATTTTGAATATGATGTCAAACATATGTAATCCAATACTGTTCTTGCCTCTTTTTCAAGGTTTGTGTATATCTATTTTTTCACTCAAGTTGATACTTACTATCTAGTTTTGCAGGGATATCATCTATGACACATTGTTTGGTGTATGAGTCCTCTATTGTGGGGTCATAATCAGTTACAAAATAGCTCTGAAAACAACAGAATACTTAGGTAACTCAATTTTTATGTGGGATTGTTGCAAGGATATTTGATTCCATAGCCAGATTGATTATATCATATTTCAAATAAAATCCGAACTGCAAGCTAAAGAAGCAACCATAAAATTTTATTCAAAAAGGGTTGCTGAGTGGAGTTGTTTGCCAAAAATTACATAAACTCACCTGTATAAACTGTAAAGTGATAGCAGATTTTCCAACACCACCACCACCGACTATTACTAGTTTGTATGTTTGATAATTCGGTGCTCGGTCTCGATCGTTTACTTTAGACATTTTTGGATTTATAGTGTAATGGAGGACTAATAAGCTTTGATAAAACAGCTATAAATTATTTAAAAATAGGGAAATAAATATAGAACAAATTAAACCTTGTTACACCTACCACAAAAATCACTGAAGTTATCTCAAACTCAAATGTCAAAGCAAAAGATAAATAAAGCGCAGTAATAATGAAATTCCCCTAACTGTTCCGTTGGCAGACCTGTGAACAAACAACCAGCGGCGTAGGACTTATCAATACAGACTTATCAGTATCAATACAGAAGGTATTCTACAGGGTGTAAATGTTATGGTAGTCATAGGGGGGTAATAGGGGGGTCAAAACAAGTCAAAAAGTTCATATGACCCGTGGTCCAAAAGTCAATAAATTTTTGTCTAAATGGCTTTATAGTCTACAACTTTAAGTGCTTTATATCGACCACAATCACCATAATCTTAATAATTTTTATAATCTAATCTAAAACGTTTTTAAATTGGGTAATTAACAAATAAATGGCATTAAGTTTTTCTAAGTTAAGCCAAAATTTGTAGTCAGTAAGTAAGTTTCATTAAATTAAATATTTAAAACACAACAGGGCGTCGGTTTTTCATCACTCTTATCGAACCGGCAACCGATCTCAAACAGTAACAGTGGTTAGTATGTTGTTTTGTTTTTGTTCGTGTTTATTTACAATGTTCTTGAATCAAGAGTTCGCCGACATGTTGTTAGTTTACGGTGAAGCTCGTCAGAATTCAAATCTTGCAGCTCAAATTTATCGCGACAGATTTCGCCAACGGGTACACCCAGACCGAACGAGATTTGTGCAAGTGTACCAAAGACTTCGAGAAACAGGAAGTGTTCAGCCCACTAATATTCGCACTCGTGAAAGACAGGTTACTGTAGAGCAGGAGGAACAAATTTTAAATATCGTGGAGATCAATGCAGATATCAGCACTCGGGAATTAGGCCGCCGCGTAGGACTATCGCATACCATAATTCATAGAATCCTACGGGAAAGGGGAAAATTTGCTTCATACCTTCCATGTACAACGAGTGCAGGCCTTGTTACCAGAAAACTATCCTCGCAGACTAACATTCTGTTAGTGGTTTTTGCACAAAAACATTGAAAATCCGGATTTTTTTAAAAACATTCTAGCGAAGGACGAATGTACTTTTACGCGAGACGGGATATTAAATTTCCATAATACTCACACGTGGGCCCAAGAAAATCCTCATACCATTCGCGAAGGTCATTTCCAACAACGTTTTAAAATAAATATTTGGGCGGGTATTCTTGACGATCATGTAATTTTCCCTTTCGAGTTACCCCCAAAGTTGGCACGAGAAGGATCCCTTAGTTTTTAAGCCAATAACCTACCAGAACTTTTGAAATAGACCTTAGACAACATGCCATTACAACGGAGACAGAATTTGTGGTTTCTTCATGACGGGGCACCACCACACATTTTTAGAGGCGTCATTCAGTACATATTTGAATGAACATTATCCAAATCGCTGGATCGGTTGAAATTCCTGGTATTGGGGAGAACTTAAAGGGATGGTTTATGGGGCTGGTCCAATAACAACTAAAGCACAACTTCGCGAAAAAAAATTTAATGCGGCTGAAATAATAAATGGACAACTTCGAGGACCTATAGTAAGAAGAAACTGAGTTCGTCGTAATGAAGCTTATGTGGAAAGTGGAGGACGACATTTTGAACACCTTCTTTAAATACAAAAAAGTGCAGTGTGGGTTTTAAAAAGAAAAACAATGTATGTATCAAAATTGTGTTCCCTATTGATAAGTGGATTTTTTAATACGTTCAATAAAGTTTCACACACCAGGTGAAGCGCTGAGACAGTTAGTGGTAAGTCCGTTTTTTTAATTGTTTGCATTTTACGAGTACATTATCAAATAATGAAATAATACCTAAGAGCCAAAATTAACAAACTCCCTCTTTATTTACACTGCGTTCCGTCGTAATTTGCGTCTGGCATTGCGGCGTTGTCAGATTTTATCTTACTTTAAAGTCGCTTTTCTCTAAAAAAATGCCGTTTTGACCCCCATATGTTATAAGAAGCTTTTTGCCTCTTTTAACCCCCTCTATTCCCCATTTAAATAATTACTACCATAACGTTTACACCCTGTATAAAAAATAAAAAGTTTGTCTACCAATTTTGGGATGCCCTGTATTATGTTACACCTGTGGCCTGTAGTTCCACCCAACAAATTCGAATCGATTAGTAGTATGTTTGCCGCCAAAATTGCACAGTTATGTTATATAATTTTTACTTATTTGACTATGGCAGGGTTATTACGTAAAAAACCTATAAAATGTAGAAAAAACGATTAGATGTCAACTTGTTGACTACGTAGAGGTTAGTGTGCAAATAGTTCAGTCCGCGCTTGAAGTGGACGACCACACCGTGGACGACAGCTAATTCCAAGTTGACGTCAGGTTGGAAAACCTACATAATGTAATAAAAAATCTACTTATCAAAAAACCGACATAATTTCACTTTTTCAAGTTAGGTAATAATCCTGCGGATCTGTAACCACAATTATCTGCAATTACTCGCACTTTTAAAAGATAATACTAAAAGATACGAATCTATTGACAGGATTGTCAGCAAATTGAATTATGACAAGTGCACTTCTAAAATGCTTTTTGATTCTCACTACAGACTATAGGAATTAGGAGACAAACAAATTCTTGACTGGATCCTTCTACCTAGTCTGAATTGGTTGGTTCCACCTCAACCTGCACTGGCTGAGCGAAAGTTGAAAGGTAGGGTGACGCAGGTCGTTAAGGGGTCGAATTAGAGATGGATTTGGCTATCGAGAGATGGGTAGATAGTTCAAGATTCAATAATTTTCAAGTATGTCAAAACTCAAACATACTTCCTTCACAGATAGCGGCCATACAGAAATGAGTTGGTTATTAATCCAATAACATCACTATGTCAGTTATATGAATAATATGAAAAGCATTCTTAAGCCCCGTTAGTGATGCGGACATATTGACTCGCATTTCGTTAAAATTAGCACTTTAATTCTTTCCAAAGGTCTGTGACGTGCGGACAAAAAGAGCTGTGTCGGTTTCTGGAAAAGAAACTATTATAAACATTTATATAGCTTCTCGGGAGTGCTATCCAAATAAAACTCAGACAGAACGTGTAGCCTTTGTTTCAAGAGCATCAGGTGAGGATTTAGCTTATAGTATAGTATAATTTAAAATGTTTTTTAGTTTGACGTATGATTCCAAATAATAATATTTTTGGTTTAATATCTTACACACTAATATGATAGCTACTTCTATTGCACACATTTTGATTTTTAAAACTTATTTTCAATTATTTTTATTATTTATGAATGCATGTATATATAATATATGCAAAATGTATTAATTTGTTTTCAGGAGCATCAATTAGCAGTGTACCTATATAAAATTTTGGCAGAGCACAAAAGAAGCAAGTCTTTCTCCTCCCAAAGGTTACTATAGAGCCAAAGTAGTTTTGGACAACGTTTCACAAGAAACGAATTTAAAGATTTAATGTAATTTTTAGTTTTGTAGGAAGGAAGCGAAATAGTATCTTGAAAGAAACGGACGAGATAATATGTTGGAGACGTATATACTAGATCTAGATGAGACTTGGCTCAATACAGGGCACACTGTTAGCAAAGTATGGGTGAATTCATCATTTGAGCATCCTCGGCAAGCCTTCCTGGAAGGTCTCTCCACGGGATTAAATAATCCTTCAGGTAAAGGAAAACGGCTAATTATCTTACACATCGGATCTGATAATGGCTTCGTAGAAGACGGTCTGTCGATATTTGAATCAAAACAAGCAAGAGACTACCACGCCGATATGAATGCCAATTTATTTGAAAGATGGTTTGAAAATAGTATAAGCCATCTAGAAGAGAACGCTGACATTGTTATGGACAATGCTTCATACCATAGTAGGCGTATTGATAAAGCACCAAACAGTGGAAACAGAAAAGGGGAAATACAGGAATGGCTAGGAAGGCATAATGTTCCCTTTGACAACGAAAGCAGAACTTTTAAATCTGGTCAAGGGCAATAAAAGTGCTTATAAGTATGTCATCGACAAAATGGCTAAGGCCCATATCGTCAGTCGTCCCTACAATTGTAGGGCGCATTTATGGCCTCCTTGATTGTCATACTCCTTTCTATCCTTCAAAAATTTCTAGATTACACTTGTGCCGTGTCAGCGTCAGCGCTCTCCTATTGTGAAGATATGTTTTCTTTTTAAATTGTATGAAATTTCAGGCAGATAAAACATGATATAACTCAAAAGCAAGCACAATTTGATGCAAATAGATATTTGTGACATAACCTCAAAATAGAGTTTTGACACGGAGAAGTTGAAAACAATGACAATCAAGTAAGCCATAAACGCGCCCTACAATTGCAGGGACGACTGACGATACGGGTCTAAATCTACCAATCGGACTATTTCATGCCTGCCTCCTTACCATCGTGATTTTAAGACAATCGAGTTAATTTGGGCGCAAATTAAAAACGAAGTTTCCAGAAAAAACACAACTTTTAAGATCGCAGATGCACAGCAACTTTTTAACACCGCGGTACAAAATGTAACTCCGGAAATTTTGAAAAAAGGAATCGAACATGTTGAGAAGGAGGAAGAAAAAATGTGGACAACTGACCAATGCATGGAAAGAGTGGTTGAAACAGTGATTATTAACTTGGGAAACGATTCAGAATCTTCAAATTATACTGATAGTAATAGCGATTAGTTAATAAATGTAATTTGTATATTTACTGGATAATGACGAAGGACGTATATCCCCAAACTTACTTATATAATTAGCGTGTTTATTTCTACGGCTCTATCCGGATAGACCTCAAA
This sequence comes from Acanthoscelides obtectus, assembly GCA_963669975.1. Lineage (NCBI taxonomy): Eukaryota > Metazoa > Arthropoda > Insecta > Coleoptera > Chrysomelidae > Acanthoscelides > Acanthoscelides obtectus. Next base: position 84,872,826 of record CAVLJG010000006.1, on the reverse strand, counting down.
TTAGGTTATCCTAATCTTGTGTTAATCCTGACCTCTAATTTCGAAGGAGCCCTCTGTCCAAGATTTTGACGTTATCAGTTTTGGTTTGACTTGTGGATTGCCGAAATAAACGGTCAGGTTTACACATGATTGGGATAATCCACTTTAAAGTCTATACGGATAGAGCCGTCGAAATAAACGTGGTAATGAATGCAGGTATATTCATTATTAGGTATTATATTATAAAAATACAGAATCCAATCTAAAAAAGAATTTAATTTTTGAGCCCTTTTCTTAATGTTTTCCCATGTATTAAAATTATTTTTGTAATATAAAAAATATGTAAAGTTAACGAATCATAAACTGGGGCAGCATATTTAATATATCAATGTAATAAACCTTATAGCACCTTGAAAGTAATAAAAAGATAGAAGAAACAGTGAAAATAAATTAAATGGTACCTCAATTAATTTTAAAACCTACACGCCACTGGCGATAACGCATTATCGGTTTTGCAGGTAGTTGTGCCGTGTAAAGGAACCCCCAAACCGAAGCGAATATTTCGCAGCGACTGCGATTAATTTGCGATGACATTGTCGCCCAGGGACTCTTCTAGTAGAAGCAAATGAACAAGAGCAGACCTGTGCGTCAATTTCGCTCACAGCGCTGCGACAGTGCAGCGTCTAAAAGCTACTACACACAAGCCGGCGGCAATGCCGCCGGGCTAATGCCGAGCGGCTATGCCGTCGGCAATACAAGCCGCCGGCACAAGCCGCGCAAAGCCGCCAAGCATCATTCCGGTTGTGACTGTCACATAGAACGCTAGTGAAGTGCATATTTTATGGTTGGTTGGTTAAAATGAATGAGGAAATCATCAGCACAGCCGCCGCAGTTGTAATTTTAATTTTAATAAGAAAAAATACAAAAGGACGAGAAGGTTTGGGTTGCACCCAAGTTTACAAAATAGAAAATGGCGAAACGGTACTGTAATGATAGAAGAGTATAAAAAAGATGATGTGGGGTATCAGCGTTTGCGCAATAGCATGTTTTTTGGGTTTCTGTACATCGTCTATGCCTGCACCAGATTTGTGCAACTGTTCGAACTTATTTTTTTCCCGAAAATAATGAGAGGTTGCATTTTTTAACTTTCTCTCTACTTCGCCTTTAACAATGTCAAATACACTTACAATTATGTTCAGTGCGTCGATTGTTCCTATTCTTATAGTCTGCATTTCTGGGATTCCATAATATATCATTTTCATGAAATTTTTCAATTAAGAGCAGCACAGCTTCGTCGTCCCAATTAAACGACATTTTAATTTGTTTAAACACACAAACCGTACAACACTACCGCTCGAATGCCAGGAACGAAGTGACGCCGGCAAGCCGCGTAACCCGCCGGCATACCCCGGCGGCAATGCCGGCGGCTTTGTATGCCGCCGGGTGTACGGAGGCTTAGCCGGTGGCTTGCCCGGCGGCCCTGCCGCCGGCACTGTGTGTAGCAGCCTTAAAGGAACCCCCAAACCGACGCGAATATTTCACAGCAACTGCGATTAATTCGCGACGACATTGTCGTCCAGGGACTCTTCTCGTAGAAGCAAATGAACAAGAACAGACCTGTGCGTCAATTTCGCTCACAGCCTTGCGACAGTGCAGCGTCTAAATTTTAATTCGCTGCTTGCACGATTTTTATCGCTGTCGCAATGGCAAACACTGAAAAACTTTTTACTCTTTACTACTACTACTACTCTTTACTGAGAAATTATTATAATACGTTTATTATTTATGAATGGCTTAGCTAAGCTGATCTTGACCAACAATATTAGGAGTTGCAGAAGTCAACAAATGTTTTTTGTGCAGAAAATGCCAGATTCATTGCACGTCTTTGATTATTCTCGATGTTGGTAAAGGCTTGTGATAGATCTGGATCTTTGTCTAGAAGGTGTATATACTGTTCGTCACATTGCTTACTCCGCCAAAGCAAGATATAGAATTGCTTCTTCTTCATCCGAAGAGTACATGTTTTAATTTGATTTTCAAGCTACACTCACACCGTTTACTGCCAATCCACTGCGATCTTTTCGCTTCGATATGAAAGTCCCTCAGATGTTCGCAGCGAATTTCGCGAGAATTATATCGCCACGAATATCGCAGCGGATTAATCGCGTTGGTTTGGGGGATCCTTTAATCGGGCTGCCCTATCACTTGTTTTATTACTCCGTGCCTTCGTTGGATAGATTATAGTACGATCCAAAATAGTTTCTGGACTCTATCCATTTTTTTAATGTCAATAATTGCACTTCTAGATGTATAAAAGGAATTGTTTTCTGAAGTATGTATATATGTCTATGACTTGATCTCCCTAACTTTTGTTCAATTCCTTTTTATCGAATGATACGTTTGCGATACATTGCCTATAAAATCTGATAGAAAACGTTATACAAATATATTTACCGAGATAAAGATAAACATTGATGGGGTTAATCCATGGACATATATTTCAACTTAACGCCGGGAATATGAAACTTGTAATCCGTGATACAAATATTTGTTGAGTGAGTTATTGAACCAAAATTTAAAGAATTGAAAAAATCGAACATTTTTGAACAATCATCAAAAAAACTAGATAACGATAACAGCATTATACACTACATAACATATTGTATCACTACAGACAACAAAAAGCTGCCCAACAACCACAGAGAAATGAGTTCACAAAAACGTAACGAACTACGTTAAGGCACGTGTCCACTGGGCATAATGGTTGATCGGCAATCGGTATGTCACAGGCACGTATCTTGAATAGTATGTCCCTGCATCCCTTTCGCAAGTGACGCCATTGCATACGTCTCCCAATACACGGCGCACGCGTTCTACATGTTGTCATTTTTCTGTCGACACTGGAGCCCGCCTCTCAAAGTTTTGGTTTCGGTTGGCGCCGTCGCCACTGTCACTGGCCGCTGTCAGTCCTCGTAAACGAACCCCAACGTGGTGTTTCGGCCCAAAAAAAACTTGTGAACACGGCGTGTGATCTGTGTGTGTCCGGCCCCCTCGGCCCCCCCGCGACTTGGCCATGGCCAACTATTACCATAACCCCGACAGTTGCACGTAAGTTGCCTGCACAATTGTTTTTTTTACCCCACTAGGGGTCTTGGGCGAACTTCTAGGATGCCCTTTAGCTTGTAGATGATGGCGGGACCCACCGCGCTTTTTTAAGGGGGTCCAATTGCCTAATTTTTATCATAATCCGTCCAAGATGGCGGAGATACGTTATAAACAAATAGTGATCGCTAGGTTCGTAATTTTAAATCCATGTGACGTAAAATTACGTTGGAACGGTTTCATACGCAGTATTTACTTCAGAACATCAATACTTATTTTGGACAAAAAGTACTATGTATTGCAGAATAAACAGCAGATTTCCAATTTGCAGTCTATTTCTAGAATATCTGTTATCTGATAACACTTCTAATAACAAAATAATATATTCCAGTCCTGTTCAAAATTGGACAGTAGTCTATTAGCAAATAATAATTGCTAACCATAGGAAGATAAATCGGGGGAAGTAGCTTTCTTATTGGTGTCATCTAATTTAAGAGTATAACTACCTAATCCTAATGGGCCTAATCCTAACTTGTCCTAACCACTAATCATAAACTGTCCCCCTTATCTGTGTCTCAGTAATCTATTCAGTGCACATAGGTACTTGGGTTGGTACCTATTTATTTAAATTTGTTTGAAGGTACCATCATGCCATCCTTGGCAATGACATCAGCCTGAAAAAACGCTCATTTTAAATTCTTAAAATGAGATTTCATTCATGGTTCTGGTTATATGACCTCGAAATATCTTCACATATGCCGGCCGGTTATGTAATTTTATTTTTTTACAACAATCAGATGGTTGGCGGTAAACAGGAACGAAAATATACAAAGGACGGCTTTTTAGCCGGGGTCGTCACAGATGAATTTATTCTTATTTTAAAATTGTCCTGGGTCATCAAGCAGTTTAATGATGGAGAAAATTTTCATCCAAATCCTACGATGGTACCTGACCGCATGATCCACGTGTTTTACCGCCAATTCTTTGGATATTCCTGAAATGTGCATTCGTGTCTTTTCTTATATTGAAATAATTTTTATGTATTAGTCCAGTAATTTATTACACCATTCTCAAAAAAATATCCACAAAATACGTTTGAGACTTCCCTTTCCTGCCTTTTCTAAATACAAGACGAGCTTAAGGACCATCAGTCACCTAAACGACCTAGTTTTATTATTGTATTATTGCGTTTATCATATTTTCTTTATTTTTTATCTTTACATAAGTTATTACGAATAGTTTTTTACTTCCTATGCCAAAACTGGGGAGGAAGTATTGTAATAGCAAAAAAATTCGAAATTGAGATATTAGGTAAGTTCCGTCGGTCTGTCTGTCTGTAGGTCTGTCCGCTAATTTTATAATCCCTATAATTTGAAAAGTACCGCTCGGATTTTGACGACATTTTCACACAAGGTTACTACTATGTCAAGGATGAAAAAACTTTGTGGCTTTTGAAAAGCGGTCTAGTGGTGCCGGAGACAAAGATCGAAAAAGAAAAAAGTCGCTAAAATTTCATTTTTTGACGTTTTAGACGGTCCTGAGGGGCGAATCCTGAAATCAAAATATTTGAAAACAATCAAATTTCATATATCACCAGACATTTGCATAAAAATGTTTTTGTACCTACTGACCAAAAATAGATTTATATCAATGCCTAGGTCAAATTACCTCACACTATTTTTTATTTATTATTGAATTGAATATATTCTATTGTTTATACACTATTTGAAATATGTAATCCTTTTTTACTTCCCCGCCTACCAAAGACCAAAAACGAAAAAAATAAAAACTTCCAAACTTCGTTTTTTTGTGTTTTAGAGGATTCTGATATGTTTGTAATGGTTTTCTGGGATAACAAATTAGGTGATGGGGGGCTGTTGGAAAGTGAGGGAGACTATATGGCAATTTTTTGGCTTTATAAAATTGAAGCCTTACGCGCCTATCAGACATATATTACCTCGTATATTTGTCCTTTGAAATGAAAATATTTTGTATATATAAAGTGCACAAGCTGTTGCTCACTCTCGGGCGAAAGCCTACGCGACAAAATTTTACCGAGACAGCTGAGAAGAGGTCAACGATGCCTCGGTGATGTAACAATTGCGACTTCCAGGGCAATATTGAATATAACTAATCGGATAGGGTAAAGGGTGACAACATCTATTTTAGTATCTTTTCTGCGGGTCTTGGAAGATCACCCTGTAGACGGAAGGAAGAAAGGAAATAAAAATGAGGGCAAAAGGGCTGACGGGGTTTCGCGGCAGCGACGTGGCGCGTGCCCCCAGGCCAGCTGCTTCTACGACCGTCTCAGAAGGCAAGAATTGCGCGGTGGCAAGACGGCATTATATGCGGAAGATCGCGACAATAGGTGCGACGATTGTGCGTGAGGAATGTAAACAAAACCGGGGGAATTTCGGCAAAAGGTGGTGAGGAGAAGAAGACAAGGAATCAGACGGTCAGCTGTTGGCTTTGTCACAGAGCTTTGTTTGGTTGGCGCGAAATGTTTGGTACCGATGTTGCCGGGCTCTGGAAGAACATGTACACAGATGATTGTCAAATCTGGACAAATATCAAGGTCAATCCCACGAAAGGTCAGAACATGTCCAGGAGGCGTCCGCGTATTGTCAATACTCACGTATTGCTGTTGTAATCGCGTACGTTTTCCAATATTGAATATGGAGGATCGAGGTGGCAGCAGTGGCGTAGTGGTAGACGTTATGGGTCCCTCATCAGTCGGCGTGCGCTGCGCGGGTTCGAATCCCGTCCCAAGAGAATTCTTCTGTTCGCTATAGATGTTGTGGTTGTCCGTAGGTGGTAGACGGTCTGTGTCTGTCGAAAGCGGAGGTACCAGTCGGCGGATCTCTAACGCGGGACCAGAATGTTTGCATACTGCATGCACACCTGTTCCCTCACTAGAGTCTGTGTGGCTTTCCCCTGTTTCCCCCTATAGCCCCACGGTATCAAATGGGTGCTTAGGCCTTCGTAGTGGCTCAAATATATAAAAAAAGAATGTTCTACATGTACTGACTCTTCTTCAACTGGAAAATTTCTATTCTAATATTGATGACAGGTTGACACAAGTTTTATCATACCAAGTCAAAACCAATATCGGTGCCAAACATTCACATTTGCGCTATTCTATTGGCCAGCGGTCCGTAAATGCTAGAGCAGGCAGCGTCAAGCGAATACGAGGTCTGCAAATTAAGCGATGAAACTTTTTCTGTCAATATTTTCATCGGTCTTTGAAGATGAAGGACCTCCGCTTCGTGGTTCATCTTCAATCGACTCTCTCTCTCTGTGTCCATTTTGAAAATGCCTTAAACCACCGAAAAACCTGGCCTCTTGACAAAACACTATCTCCGTAGGCCTGCTGAAGTTTGGCAAGAGTTTCCTTCGCTCTGTGCCCAAGTCTGAATCAAAACCTGATAGCACACCCTTGCCCAAAATTGTACACAAAAAAGTCGTTACGGATAACCAAATGACTCGAGCGTTTTCAAACTTGTACTGAAGACGGATCACATGTTCCCTGTCTCCCTTTCAAGACCGGCGCCTCCAGTGTTGCCAGATCGGACGCTACGTTGCCAGTCTCGTAACTTAATTTACAGACCTCGTAGAATCGGCGAGCGAGTACTCACGTTTGTTTTCACGTGTAGCAAATAAGGTTTGAAATACTATATACACTGACTATTTGTGAGGATTTTTCACTATTAATTTTTTTTATCCGTCATTTTATTGATGTCCATACCTCTTTAAACAGAAGACAGTGCCTACTAATACTAATATATTAATAATATTGTACATGAGGAAGGGTGTATTTTTGTTACTCAATCGCGCCAAAATGGCTGAACGTAACTTAAAAATGACGTTATGTAACCTTCAGTATAAAATGTCATCTTTGATCCAGCTGACATTCACTGCATGCTCGGAATGAAATATAGCGGCACACTAGCGGATAGCTAGTGCAAAAGTTGACATTATATAGTTTTTTTTAAGTAATAACGCTGCTGGATAAAATTGGGTACTGAGATAAATTATAGTCTGAAATATCCTGGGAAATAACTTTAAACTGTCTATCTCATGGGCTACAGCCGAAATGGCTTAATGAAATTTGAGATCAGGTGAAGTGCTACTCGGACCGAAATGAGTAAGGGTATATAAATAAGGTGTATTCACTGCATTTCGACATTGGCGATCGTCTTGAATTACATTTGTTTGATCTTTTGTTTTATGTATGTAATGGCACACGAGAGTACTTGGCTAGTACGGTCGTTCCACGTCATACTCCACATCACACCCTTATAAAACAATTATCAAAATAAACGAGGCATTACGTTTCATTGGTTTCCCTTTCTAACAAGCCGTGGAAACAAATATTAAAATGTAATTTTGTCTGCCAGAAGCGTAGTACTAAGCAGTACTGCTAGAGGCTTGTAAAAATTGTTCTCTATATGATACTGTAGTCTTTCTACCCTTTATAACCTCTCATGATGTTTACTTATATATTTTTTTTGTAATAATTCTATTATCTGTGAATAAGTATGTATTTATCGTTAAAAATAATAACTTTTGCTTCGAGAGAATAATTTTGAAAAACATTCTTGGTTTATCTTAACATATAAGACAACATGCTGTTTTTAGTTTATGTTTATAATTATTTTTGTTGAATGTAATTATTGAATGTAATTATATGATAATTTAATTATTAGTTGTTGAACAGATTTGTTTTGTGCTATTTCTGTGATTTCAATATGAATAAATTATATTAAAATAAAATTCTGCATTGCTGCGTTTTTCCTTTCTAAAAATAATATAAATAGACTGTTGAAACATGATTTATGACAATTGAAGACGGAGAGTCATTTATTTTAGGCCTCGACAACAATTATGATCTGAAATAAAAAGTCATGTAACTTCGCAATATTCATTCACTTTTGTTCTCTCGTAATAATATTATTTATTTAGTTCGAAGACATTTAAAGATTTTAACTCAATTATTATAGTATAGTTTGTCAAGTAATCGATTTTTCATAGAGAAAACTTCAGATGACTAGTAAGTAATACAGTGATGACTGAAATTATGCGGTGACAAAGGCGCCAAAGTGAAATGTCGGAAATAATATTAGAAGATTATGAAATAGATTCTGTGCTTATTAGGCCAAAAATTATTCGATTTTTCATACCTTAAATTCAGCACTTTTCACTTTGTCTTCGTTACATTGTCGGTTTCGGAGGCATCAAAATGAGCCTTTCTAGTGATTTTTCTCTGAATATTCGAAATGCAGCGGCTTATTGAAAATCATAAGTCATTTTAGGGATCATCACATCACATTGCTTCAAGTTTTGGAAACACTATGTATATGAAAACTAATTAGCTAATATAAAATAATAATTATGCTAGCAAACGAAGCATATCCTTTCCTTAGTTCACCATCTTGAACAAGTCTCAGCCTGTATATCAAAAATCAATAAAGCACCCCGCTGGAGACCAAGTAGCGTGACGCCTATGTTTGCGAGTGTACAGATGGCCAAGGCCCGAGTCAAGGAAATTCGAAGGGGTGTCACCCCAAGCCAAGTCGTCGACCCAAGACGATGGATGCCGCCATTTATACCAGCATTGTTCCTTCTCGAATGCAATGCGCCTTGTATCAATGAAGCCTGTCTGCAAAACGCCAAAGTTATGCTTATAAAGGGCCCCGACAAGATTTTCCAGAACTTTGATATTCTCTCCGTTTGAACACGTGACCCTTTAGCAAGACATTCTTGGGATTGCAATTGCTTTCTGCCTGGCTTCACACACGGATTTCGGTTTTATCGTAAAAATTATATATTTTTCTGAAAAGTAGTTCATATCATTTTCCGACTAGTCTAGTATGTGAAAAAACTCAACTCGCTTTCAGGTGGATTCAAATTCAAGTATTCATCATTATGAGTATATAAAAAATATCACACATTGTAAAAAATATATATATAACATCAGATAAATGAATACCTACAGGCCACAGAAGGCAAAGCCTTGGGCTGGCATAAAAAATGAATAATTACCCCATAGAGGTAACAGGATATAAATTGAAAAATAATTTTATGTATTTCCCTTTATAATAACTACTAAACAGCCGGAAAAGAGGGTATATTTATGTCAAGATACTTACACTTAATTTTCTTTCATATAAACTGAAGTTTATAATGGCGATAGGCACATTATTGTAACATTTTGGGCCTAAAAAACATATATTTTTATTTAGTTTTGGCACTATAATTAAATAGTATATTACTAAGAATTTTCTATTTATGTAGTAGAAATCTTATTTTTTTTATGACAACATTTATGCGAATATCCCACTTTAGAAGGATATGTATGACGGTCCCAAGGTATTTGATTGACCAACTTAAGTTTACTATAGGTTGGTAATGATGTATGATGGCATAAACATATTTATCGTTAACAGCTTATTATCGAACCATTTAGATATACTTGTATGAGACAAATCGTTTTCAATTAAAGTTTTAGAACTTGACCATTGTTTTGATTAATAAATTATTGCTGTATTGTTGAGTGCGATCTGCCATGATATCCCACATGTTTTTGAAAGTGTCCGTTAGAAATTTGAACATCGCCTATATTAGGCAGCAGCGGAGGCCGCAGTAGTACTCTTTGGTCTCCTGATCAGTCGCCGTGCGCTGTGCGGGTTCGAATCTCGTTTTCTCTTGGCTATGGATGTTGTGATTGTCCGTAGGTGGTAGACCGTCTCTGACTGTCGAACGCGGAGGTACTACCCGGCGGATCTCGTACACACGTGTTCTCTCGCCAGAGTCCGTGTGGCGTTCCCCCTTTTCCCTGTATCCCCCTATAGATTTTTCTAACTTTCTTGAAAACGAATCAACGAATTTTAAAAAATCAAACGTCAAAATAAAGAAAAAACCTTTAAAACAAGCTATTACTCGATACGCCTTATCATTTAAAATTTGTAAGGGAATGACCCTGGGGGGCCGAGGGTGAAGTAGTTTTTGATTGGCAAATCTTTTAACGTGTCTCGGCGTTTTTTCTTTTAAACAGTGGTTTTCGATAAATCCGTGGTTGGAAGTTTTCAAATGAACACCCTGTACGCGGGATGTCTTTTAAGTTTTGCATATAGAAATAAAACAACACGGTAGGTAGTTTTAAATGACTTTATTGTTTTTCGAAGTATTCTCCACGAAGATTATTACACATCTGCAGGCGCTCGAACCAATTTTCAAAACACTTATTCCACTCGTTTGCTGGCAGATCCAAAAAGGCATTTTTGAATGCGTCAACTGCTTCTTCTGGTGACTGGAACCTTTGACCACGCAGTCTGTTTTTAATTTTCGGGAAAGTAAAGATATCGTTAGGACATAGATCGGGACTATATGGAGGATGGTCCAATAATTCCACGTTTTCTCCGTTAAATACTGCCTTGTTTTTTTGGGCTGTGTGCGAGCTTGGATTGTCTTGGTGGAGGATGATTCTTTCGGGGTTGATGTTTCGAAGCTCGGTGATGACTTTTGGAAACAAATGGTGGTATACAAATCCGAAGTAACAGTTCTTTGCACATTAAGAGGAATTGTTGCAATATGACCCGGTTTTGACACAAATGTCGCGACCATTTTTTTCGAAACACTTCGAGAACGGATGACTTTTGTTGGCTTTTCTTCACCTTGGAACACCCAAACAGCCGACTGTCGTTTATTTTCTGGTTCATAACAGTAGATCCACGATTCATCACCACTAACAATGCTGTACACATTTTTTGAGTTTCCGGAATTGAAACGGTCAAGCGTTTTTTGACATCAATTAACCCTGGCTGCTTTCTGCTCTTCAGTCAACAGGTGGGGTATCCAACGAGAAACTATTTTTCTTACTCCTAATTCTTCTTGTAAAATTTTTTGAATTGAGGTCTTTAAGATCTTCAAGGACGCCTCAATCTCGCGATGTGTCACATGTCTATCTTCAATGATGAGTTTGCGCACAGCATCGACGTTTTCCTGGGTGACTGCCGTTTTTGGTGCACCCACCCTGGGATCGTCGCTAAGACTCACCCGTCCACGTTTGAATTCTCCATACCAACGGGAAATTGTCGACTGATGTGGCGCTTCGTTGCCGAAAACAGACAGTAACTCAGCAAGGCATTCTTATTGCGATAATTGTCTCTGAAAGTTGTAATAAATTATGGCGCGAAAATGTTCTCGGTTGAGTTCCATTTTTCTAATGACTTGGTGACACTTAAAAATTCATTGTAGTGAGAACACTGCACGTATTGTTGTGGATCTTTGAATTTAAGTTTACTAAAGAGTGAGGTTAAGATTCCGTACTGAGGTTCGATCCGCGCGGCCTACTATGTTTCTATATGCAAAACTTAAAAGACATCAATCGTACATGCTTAATATACTTATTTTCAATAGCTATGCGTGTACTTAGTTCTGGTTCTATATAAGTCGGCATCTACTTACATACGCACCTTCATAGATCGTATCAAAAAGCTATCTATAATACTAGCTGCTGTGCTTTGGGTTGATTATCGATCCTTGTTGTACTACCCATCTGCCGTATGAAGGGAGTGCTTGTGAAGGGCCACCTGCCTGCCCGTATGTGCCCCTCACCATCGCCGTCATCAGGGGTAGAGCGACGCCGACGCTGACTATACCACCGAAGCTCCTTTGTTTTATTGCATTGGGGTGGCGTATAGTGCGTATGATCTGCGCAAATGAATGGATGCATTGCGTTGGTCAAAGTCGTAGTGCTGCATCTGCAGAACCTTGATTTCGATAAAACTTTGAATATCAAGTTATTGTTTCACGTAGGTTGGCTTGCGGACTTATCTTCAACTTTAGCGCGTCTGATCTGCGGAACTTTGTTTTTAATGAGACTGTGTGTTTCGGTGTTTGTCGCTAGCACATCGGATCGAAGGCTCACGGGCTTGAATCCCGCCCTCACACCTCAGAAGATACATTTCGAGCCATGAATGCTCTAGCCAATAGAGCGTGTATCAAGTATACGTTTGGATCTTTGCCATTGTTGAATAAAATTATTTGCATTTCAAGTATATTCCTTGTTCGTTAAAAAATTATTTGATGTTTTTTTTTCATATATTTTTGTTGAAACATTTTTGTTATTTCATTATTTTTCCTTCTGCTTGACGGATATTAAAAATCTCCACCATTAATCAAAACATGATCCACCTCAAAGAAAAACTCAGTGTGATAATCAACTAAAGAACAATTTCCGTCAAAGGACAAAAGCTCTTCAGAAAGCAAAAGAAAGGAAGTACGGTCCGGCGATTATGTGGCACAATCAACCCCTTACTATTATTCTGGTCTCGTAACAATTATATATGTAGGTAGGCTAATTCTGAGCGAGACAGGATGTGATGTAATCTTGTAGCAATTGGCCTTATCGTTACAATCGAAAGCTGGAGGAAAATTTTCCCTTCTAAACGAAATCAATTATCGGGCAGTTGTAAGAGAACAAGCAGCTTGACCCCCGATTTTATAACTTTAATTTTATACAGTACCTTGTAATTGTTTAAATATATTAATTGCTTATTCCTGAAGAAAGATTTTAATATGAATTAAATTCCTTTCGTTCATCAATTACGTCATGAGCCATTAGACTTAGTTTCCATCAAGGTTTCCTTAAAAGGACTTTGAAGAAACCTTTTAGAACATGCAGTCTATTATTATTTCAGATTTTCAAGTGTTTGCTAGAAATGGTTGTATGAACAGTTCAAAAATTGAAATACAGAATCATCCCACGAAGATTTTTAAAAAATGCAAACATTTCTGACAAGGAAGAATTCTGATCAACAAAAATTCCAAAACGAGACTACATAGTTCATATCATTCATTTTCTCGGTCTTGTAATCCTTGATTCGTCTATGAAAATACCGTTCAAATTGGGACTGAAACTCACTACAAAGGATTTGCTAACTCCGACGACGAAAGAGATTTATAGGTTTTGAAAATCAGTGCAGTGGCAACGAGTTGCGAGCGGAAAACGAACAATTTCAAAGCCTCACAAATTTGATTTTTGATGTTTTCGAATTTCTTATGATCCTAGTAGTAGTCAATAATTTTATTTAAGAGATTAGATATTCTGAAACCAGACAAGCCCCATGTTTAGAAATTTTAAATAAATTCATATAAATGCGTGAGAGGTAGGTACAGTTAATTTACTCTTTACTAATATAGTTTCAAGATTTCACCAAAATTTGAGCGTTATACTTAGAGAAGGCAAAAAACGTAAAAGAAAATTGCCCAAAATTATTTCACATTGACGCCTTTTCTGATTTGTAAAATAAAATAGTCCAACGACAAATGAGAATACTGAATGTGAAAGCAATGAATAATTTCAAAGTTGAAAACACATTTCGCGTTCTTGCAATACATATTTTTATCGCAGCTATAAATAATAGTGTCGTCCGGAAGTGCAAATACATTTCGTGGATGCTTTTGTCAATGAGAACTAAGAAATAGGTTTATTTTATGAATTTTGTATTAAACAAAATTTATGAACAAATATTAAAGTGGCTTAATTCCTAAATTATCATTGCCGTTACACATTCAATTAAAATCTTGACAAAGATAAGCATATCATGTTTCCAAAAGAATGTTTGAAAACATGAATACAAGACCTATCTATATTGATAAGAATATTTAAATGGTATGCTGATTAGCAAAGAGCAATATTCAGCTTTGATATCCAATTTTAAATCTCCTTCATTGTATAATCTTATTTAAAATTAGTTTTGCATTACTTTGTCGTAAGCGTTCACAGACCTACGGTTTATGTTGCACATTGTTTGCAAAAACATGTATCGGTGAATATATGGGTTTTCAGTGACAGCTAAGAGAAATAGCTTATTGTATTTTCATATTAATTATGTCTAAACGTGTTATTGAATACCGTTAGCTAAATAAATTCAATAATAATTATATATTTTAATGGGTAATTATTACCCATTAAAAATAGTCTTCGCTTCTATCGGTCTTGACACAAAAGAATCGTATAGATTAAGAAGTTACAGTTTTATTGTGCATAAATGTCAAAAAGTAGAAAGTAGAAAAAAGAACAGTAGAAAACATGAGAACTGTCAGAGAAGTGACTCCAGGGGTAGTTACAAAAACGGACATGACCTAGAAAAAAATTAAGATACGTTAATATTGTTTTATGTGACTTCTGATTTTTGTATTTAAGAATAGTAGTTTTTTACATAGTTGCAGTGATCTATCATTGAAATTCACAAAGGTATTCTTAAGGGTAATTACTGGAACTGGTCAAGTCGCTCTAGTTTTAAATATCATTTCTTGATTTGCTACGCATTGATCAAGGTCCATTTGCAAAATTATTACATTTACATGAAAATATGTAATGTGAATTACACCAGGTGGGGAAGACACATTTTTCAGGAACTTAAAACGTGTTTATTTACGTGTTTCTACAAATTTTTAGTATCTATTTTCAACAAAATATGTTATAATGTAAATTCGTATATTGTTATACCAGTTATTGTATCTGTTGATATTTGTAGTGAAAGTGGAGAATGCAAGACGCTAGGGGAGTATTCGATTTGTTAATTTTCAAGCATATTGTACCTAAAATGGTTACCTTAGGCCCGTATCGTCAGTCGTCCCTACAATTGTAGGGCGCCTTTATGGCCTCCTTGATTGTCATAGTTTTCTACTTCTCCGTGTCAGCGCTCTATTTTGAGGTTATGTCACAAACATCAATTTGCATCAAATTGTGCTTTCTTTTGAGTTATATCATGTTTTATCAGCCTGAAATTTCCTACAATTTAAAAAGAAAACATATTTTCACAATAGGAGAGCGCTGACGCTGACACGGAACAAATGTAATCTAGAAATTTTTGAAGGAGACAAAGCAGTATGACAATCAAGGAGGCCATAAACGCGCCCTACAATTGTAGGGACGACTGACGATACGGGCCTTAATCTCATCATATGTTCCAAATGAAGCATGATATTTTACACAATTGGGTAGTTTATTTCCACAATTTGTCGATTTGCTTAAGTTTTTTTTGGCGTATGTAGAGCTTGAAATTATAATAGCCATATCGTAACATGTACGGGTTAAATTGTTGGAATTGAACTTCTTGTATTTCCTGTCGCCAGAAAACATAAAAGTTGAAAGTCTGCACGCCCATGAAGGCGAAAGGGTACGCTTCTATTTTAATTATATCTACTACATATATTGACATATAAATAAAATTGAGCAAAGTGGACAGATGTTTCCGACGCATGCATGTAGAGAGTCTGGTTCTTTACAGTGTACACGTCCCATTCGGCATGAAATTATACCAATAAAAAAATACAATGGTTATTTTTCCTAAGTAAAGGGACGAAACGCGAGCAATAATTGTAATTGAGGCATGTACTTAAGAGTTTCTATAATGAATTACAGGTGTCAGGTGCAACTGGCTAATAGCGTTCCGATGTTCCTTGCAGCAGCGCATTTTCTCATGAATATTGAGCTATTTTGTATGTTTGTGGAAGCAACTACCGGCATGTGGTTCGTACTGAGTAATATAAAGATGATACAAGTTAGTTGAAAAAACTAATATATCTTCTACGGTGCACACTAGACGTAGAATTTGCTGAAGAAATAGATGATTCAAAGACCAAGAAGCAAATTTCTAGAATATAGTTTTATCAGCTTGAAATTTATTAGAATTCAAAAAGAAAATATAACCTCAAAATAGAGCGCTGACACGAAACAGTAGAAATCTAGAAATACCCCTGCCTTTCTGAAGGGCAGGAAAAACTATGGAAATCAAAAAAGCCATAAGGGCGACCTACAATTATTGTAGGAGCGACTGACGATACGGCCCACTTATACAGAGGCAGGTCGATAGATACCTTCTTTTGAAGCTCTTTACAACCCTAGAGATAAATTTACTATTTTTCAAAATGGGGGACTGGCGGACTATCAAAATGACATTATTTTTAAATTGGAATGCCTCATGTTTCAATACACATTCAGTTAGCTCATTCCACGAAAATAAGATTGGTATATCATTGTTGAGTAATTCAATGTACAATATCGCTCAATTTTGATAGCTCCCCGGTCCGCCATTTTGAAAAATAGTAAATTTATACTCTAGGTTATAAAGTACTCATAAGGAGCTTCAAAATCAAGTGTTACTTGACTCCATTCCATTTACAAAATTTGTCTAAGATCGCACCCACTCACAGAGAAAGTGGGGAAGCCAAAAGCAAATGAGGCTTGATAAGCTGGAGGTCATTATCCGTCATATCAAAAGTTATGTCATTAGACGTTAAAATATCAAAATTAGGTCTTCTTTCTATCAATTTTTTTTATATTGAATCTGCCTTTCTATCAACTACGTTTTTGACCCCTTTGACTTCCAACCACACATGCGCCGCCTAGCGGGAGCAAATTCGGACATCGTTGCCATTCAATGTTTCTGTAGGATGTAGCTTCAAGCTCGGCAAGTGTTGTTTCCTTCAGTCCTGATAAGTTTAATCCATACTTACATCTTAAAAAAATGTATCTTTCGCTTCCAAACCATTGAAAAAATCAGGAATTTTAACAGCTACGAGGGATGTCTTTTAAGTTTTGCATATAGAAACATAGTAGGCCGCGCGGATCGAACGTCAGTACGGAATATTAACCTACTCTTTAGTAAACTTAAGATCCACAACAATACGTACAGTGAATTTTTAAGTGTCACCAAGTCATTAGAAAAATGGAACTCAACCGAGAACATTTTCGCGCCATAATTTATTACAACTTTTAGAGACAATTATGGCAACGAAGCGCCACATCAGTAGACAATTTCCTGTTGGTATGGAGAATTCAAACGGGGACGGGTGAGTCTTAGCGACAATCCCAGGGTGGGTGCACCAAAAACGGCAGTCACCCAGGAAAACGTCGATGTTGTGCGCAAACTCATCATTGAAGATAGACCTGTGACATATGGCGAGGTTGAGGCGTCCTTGAAGATCTCAAAGACCTCAATTCAAAAAATTCCACTTGAAGAATTAGGAGTAAAAAAATCAATTTCTCGTTGGGTACCCCACCTGTTGACTGAAGAGCAGAAAGCAGCCAGGGTTAATTGGTGTCAAAAAACGCTTGACCGTTTTAATTCAACTTAAAAAATGTGTACAGCATTGTGAGTGGTGATGAATCGTGTATTTACTGTTATGAACCAGAAAATAAACGACAGTCGGCTGATTGGGTGTTCCAAGGTGAAGAAAAGCCAACAAAAGTCATCCGTTCTCGAAGTGTTTCGAAAAAGATGGTCGCGACATTTGTGTCAAAAGCGGGTCATATTTCAACAATTCCTCTTAATTAGCAAAGAACTGTTACTGCGGGTTGATATACCAACATTTGTTTGCCAAAAGTCATCACCGAGCTTCGAAAAATCAACCCCGAAAGAAGAATCATCCTCCACCAAGACAATGCAAGCTCGCACACAGCCCAAAAAACAAGGCAGTATTTAACGGCAGAAAACGTGAAATTATTGGACCATTCTCCTTATAGTACCGATCTAAGTCCTAAAGATTTCTTTACTTTCCCGAAAATTAAAAACAGACTGCGTGGTCAAAGGTTCCAGTCACCAGAAGAAGCAGTTGACGCATTCAAAAATGCCGTTTTGGATCTGCCAGCAAACGAGTGGAATAAGTGCTTCGAAAATTGGTTCGAGCGCATGCAGATGTGTATTAATCTTCGTGGAGAATACTTCGAAAAACAATAAAGTCATTTAAAACTTAAAAGACCGTATTTCGCAAATCTTCATATAAATGAACATTTTTTTGTTTGATGAACTGCAAGCCATCACCGGTAAACGTACGTATAAACTCAATTCGAAAATTTTAAAGTAGGTAATACAATCAACATGTCGTAGACAGCGATCCAGCACTGTTTTGATAATAACCACCCAGGCGTTGATGAGTTTCGGATTTCATCCAACCAAGTTCTCTGCAAGATTTCTTAAACAAAGATGGTATTTCCATGTTTGCTTTCTGCACTCTTGTTTGCCCGAGGTCTCATGTGCAGACAACTGTAAATAGAATGAGTTGATATAATTAGTTCACACGTGAAGTAGGGACTGTTTAAGAGAGATAAAAGCATGCTATAGTATTTTACGATTTTTCTTAACAAGTTCAGCGTTCCAATTTTTAAAATATTCTTCAAAAATTGACGAAGTCATCCATCCATCCTTTATTATTTCCAACATAATCGACGGGAATTGTTTTAACATTTTTGAAACACCTGGGATTCTTAAATTTCCCTGAAATAAAAAATGTCATAAATTCGTTGCAACACTGCCATTGAATATCAAAAAAATTAGAACATAAATTTCTATTCATTCACTTACCTATTATAAATAGTTTCCGTTTTTTAGTACCAGAAGCATTAGCACAAATCATAACAGTTATTCGCTTTTTTGATAGTTTCCCTCCATTGCAAGTTTCACCTTTCAATTTATGAGTTTTGTCTCGTAGAATTCTATAAAATATCCCGGTTTCATCTGCATTGAATGTTATCATCTGAATAATCACTGGATATTACGGACCAAACTTGAGAAATCCAGTCATTGGTAACATTCTTGTCAACTGAAGCTGACTCACCACACATTTTTCCAAAAACAATGTTGTCTTTTCCTAAACCTGTCTAGCCAACCGGAACTGCATTTGATGTTATCTCCCAATCAATTTCTCAAATTCTTCAGCCTTTATTTGTAACATATAGTAAGTACACTTATTAGAAAATTATTAGCACGCTTTTGTTGAATCCGTTTAAACAGCATATCATCGACTTGGGGATGCAGCGATAGCCGCATTTTTTCTTTTGACTACTTAATTTCCATTTTCATTTTTAATTTTGACACGATTTTTTCAAATATTTAACACAGTAGATTTTTTATAGCCAAACGAGCACATATATTTGCTTGAGATGAACCCTGCTCAAGCTCACTAATTATTGTGAACTTTTCGTGCAAAGTGAATGCACGTTTCGCACTTTTCGACATGTTTATAACTCTAATAAATACAGTATAACACTGATGGCCAAGTTCGAGTGCAAACTGCGAAGCCAAACCGCCGTAAACGATTGTATCAGCTAAATCAGCTTCGGGGAACTACCAAAATAGCTCGCATATAATGGATCAAAATAGTCCGCTATAAACGAAGGTCTATTTTAAGCGAGTCTATAATATCCGAGGATTTTACATGCAATTATTTAGAGGATCTTAAATTGTCAAAGTATGACGCTGGTAAATTTAAATCACGCTACAGAACACGTCTCGAGTAGTTTCTGCAACCGCCCGATGATGGCTGTTCAGTCTGACCCACAGCATCCCTTGTAACACATATTTTATTTTAAAAACAAGAAACATAATCTAATTGATGACAGATTCGCACGTAAAGTACAGAATTATCCTGATTGACCTCATTTTTGAGGGTATTAGGAAAATCCAAACTTTTCCACTATTCACATTTGAGAATATTTTTTACGAAATATTGAATTAGGTCATGCATGCAATGTTTTCAATGCAGATATCTTCAGTTAAACCACAAGATGGTTTTCAAATTATATTGACAATAGTAAAAAAAGATAGATACGCGGCATTTGTATGTCTGTGTGTAAATTGAAAATTTTTTTGTCACTGCGTGGCAGTACCAAGGACTATTGGCGGGGAAGTATTGTAATCGCGAAAATATTCGAAGATATTATGTTTTTTGGAGAGAGTAATGGACAAAAGTATAGAGACAAATATGAATATTTACCTAAATACGTTTAGAAAACGAATTCATACTTCATTGCTCCATAAACAAATGCGTTATTAGTAGAAAAACTAAATTCCTTGACTTTACATTATCTGCAATAAACACAATACAACTCTGAATATAAGCACTCTTTTATGAGGGACAAAAATATGTAGACAAATTCTTTTCAACATCAGTTTAGTACAGTTTCGTGTCAGAAGAGGATTAGTTTGTGTTCACCAAGTGGAATAAGTTGAGTGATTTTAAGATCATTGAGTTATACAAAGATGGTCAACGTCAAGTCGACATTGCCAAAAAATTGAAGCTGAAGCGCAAAGCAGTTTGGGCAATATTGAACAAATATAAACAAAAAGGTATCTTGGAAGCCTCTAAGAGAAGGGGTTGGCCTAGAAAACTAAATGCTAGATCAGTTAGATTAATAAACGTAATTTTGTCCAAAGATCCGTTTAAAACCCCAGGACAAATAAAAGCCGAAATCGAGCAAAAGGAATTGTCAGTGCTTCTACGAAAACTATAAGTAGAAGATTAAATGTTTGAAGTTATTTGCACGTCCCCGAGTAAGAAGCCGCTAATCTCGAGGACAAACCGTAAGGACCGATTACAATTTGCACGGTTGCATCTTGATTGGAGCATCTGTGACTGAAAGAGGGTATGTTTCAGCGACGAATCCATGTTCAATATGTTTGGATCAGATTGTGTTCATTACGGTAGACGTCCTAGTGGACAAAGATTTAACCCCAAGTACACTTTGCCCACTGTCAAACATGGAGGCGGGTCTGTTATGGTTTGGGGGTGCTTTTCGGGTTTTGGGATGGGACCTTTACATAGAATAGATCGCATTATGGATAAGTTTGTATACACAGACATACTAAAGCATGTCATGTTACCCTGTATGGAAGACAATATGCCCTTAAGATCCGGATAATGACCCGGAACACACTTCAAATCTCGCAAATAAATTATTTCTGGATGAAAAAATACCAGTTCACAAATGGCCTTCACAGTCTCCCGATATAAATCCCGTTGAAAATCTACGGGAATACTTACATAAGCAAACACGAGATAAAAATTATTCAAACAAGGGTGAACTTTTTGCCGCTTTAGAGGAAAAGTGGAGACAGATTGATGAATCTTATATCAAGAAGCTTCTACAATCTATGGCGAGACGATGCCAGGCGGTGACTGATCATAATGGTTATGCTACAAAATATTAACACAAACATGGTTGCTTTTCTCTAATTCAATGAACTGTGCTTCTTTTTTCTATAACTGTTTTGCTTTGTCCATATATTTTTGTCCTTCATAGTTCCAGTTTTTTCCAATTATTTTTTATTGAAGGGAGTCTAATGAATTTATTTATGAATAAGTGAGTATTATGCTATAAAGAATTATGTATACGTATACAGGTTGGTGTATTGATAAAGCAAGTTAAAAAAGAAATACAGCGGCAATATTAATTTGTCTATATACTTTTGTCCATTACTGTATATCATGCACATGTCGAAAAACCATGCCACTCTGTTCCGTGGGTCTGTCTGTCTGAGTGGGAAGTTCGGAGTTAACTTATTTGACGCCATTTTTTTTCTATTCCAACTCAGCGCAAACTTTGACGCAATTTTTACATTTTTATACTTCCACACTTCCGTCAATTGATTCAATGTCTTCATGCACCCGATAAGCAAAACAAAATCCTGCTTTTCTAGGTTCAGTGTCCCATGTATCCCCCATTTCCCACGACGCATATTCGGATTTTAATCTATTGGACAGGTAGACAGCACCCCGCAGCACCCCGTTTCGGATCTTTAATCATTATTTCAATAGCTCATGCTCGTCCCCTAGCTGGAGGTAGCGCTATTCCTAGATTCTCACCCCTCTGGGTTGTACTGTCACGTAATTTTATGCAAATTGCGGATTGTTTGTGCATCGCAGGGTGTGCTTTGAGCTTTTTCAAGAGCGATTCGAGAAACTAGGGGTTTGCGCTTGTGCAAACATTCTTCTTACTCATTTCGCTTTGTCTTTTTGATAATGCAAAGTATGTATTGTTTTCAGTTCATATGGAAAATGAATAATTTTTATGTCAGGGGTTCGGTTTTGCTTTAGTCTAAGCCGATGAAATTTGTATTTTTGGTGACGCATCCGAAAAGACAAGTTGACTACTGACTGTATTACAATTTGAGAGAGAGTTCTGCAATTCTGTGATGAAATAACTTGAAATATTATAATCATAAGAATATTAGAGGCTTCATATTAATCTAACAGTCTATGAAGATGGCAAAACAAATATACCACATTTCTCTGATGTTTTATTATATATTATCACATATAATATCGTAGTTTAGACTGCGTCTCTTCTGGTCAAACCTAGGGGTAACTTATTTCGAATTGTTTGTAAAGAGAGATATCTCAACTTTCAAATATTTTTTATAATTTTTAACTGTCCGTGATATTTTATTTTATAATTGTTTTAAAACTGCTCTTAGAATGCATTTTTTAATAAAATTGCCACAACAATCTGATACGACGTTTAGACGTATTGAACAAAATTTGTTCAATACGCCTAAAGTTATTATATATTAAAATTTAATTTGTTTCATAATAGATTTATACTGGTGTTATCCGATACGAGTTTATTCGTTTGTGAACATCAATAAAATTGTTTTACTAACGCTCTGTGAACATTTATAAAATTGATTTATTAATATTTCCTTTCTCGCCAAAATATATTCCACTCAGATGATACCTTAAAAAATTATTATATAGTTATATAAAACAAAAAAAGTTAGTAAGGATACAAACAATTATAAAATATCTTAAATAGTTGGGAAGTCGTTTAAATTAAGGCAAGAATATGTGTTTCAGTGCTTAACCATACCCCGTACAAATTAGAGAACAAAATTGCTGCACTAGAAGTGTGCCATTTTTTTGTTTATTAGCAGTTATATATAAACGTCGTTAGAATGTTTATAGCGGCATTGTTATTGTATAAAAATAGTTCTGCAAACGTCGTTAGGACATTTATAAAACATAAATTGTTAGTTGGGAGAGTATTAACCCTAACGATATTTTTTGCTCAATTAAACGATGCACTATTTAATTGTCTTTGAATATTGTTTCTTATTTCGTAAATCATTTGCTTTCCTGAAGGCCATGCCGCGGCCATATTACTGATACATCATATGACTCCTTAGCTATTGCAGATAAACATTTTAATTTTCGATTAATTATTTTCCCAGGTCTGTAATTTGTTGTTATCCTTACCATTCCACAGACGCTGTGACTATTGTAATTGGCGCAATTTCTATACAAAAACCTGTTTGTTGTTTGTATGCGGAACACTTACTACCCGCGTCATAGGTTACATCGCATTACGTATTCCACCCTGTAAGCGCATAGAGGGGTCGCAACTCGCAGCGCAGCAAGTTGTGGGAATTTTTTATTATACAAAGGACAAAGGTGTCAACTCACCTATAGTAGATTTTGTTGTGTAATCGGGCACCGTGAATGACAGGAGGTAATTTTTACCTATTCATATAAAAGCAAGGTATTTTATTTTTTGTATAATCGCTATAAAAGGATTTGTTTTATGAAAATGAAATATGGTGAAGTTATTGTGTTTCCAATAAAATGTTTTTTTAGACCATGGGAATTAAAAAGGGATCGGCGGATACCGATATGGATATAGGCAGTATGGGCCAATTTGCCGATGATTGGCCGATATGACTTCATATTCCGATATAGGCCGACCGATATAAATCATAAAGTTAATAAAATTCAAGGGGTGAGGGGGTATTGTCGGAGATCCACTTTGTGGGCGATGTGACGATGAAGATGAGTCCTCCATCCTTATTATTAAGTCACTATGTAGTCTGATCGTATTAGACAAAAATACCCCTAATGGTAAATAAAGTCTGGTTTTATTGCAGCATGTTGTTGAAGGGGGTATTCAAAACATGGACGCATGGGTACACCAATTTTTGTGGGAAAACTTTTTATTCGACAACAAAGAATGAGAAAACGGGTTTTTTGGGATTCAATCGAAAGTGTTGACAGGAATGAGAAACTTTTCAAATAAGAATTTTAGGTGGACTTTATGAGTCCTACAAAATGAGACTGCATGTAAAAAGATCCGACTGATAGCAAAAAAGTTCTGGCCGAAAATCGAGACAAACTGCAGGTTTTGGCGGTTATTGGTAATGCGACGATGGTTTCTCGCAGATATTTGAAATTCTTTAAATTCGTAGGATTTGTACTTCTAAATGGCCACAACAAAATTGGAGTAGATAGGTCAAGTAGTTTTTGAGAATTCCTGATTGTTTATCCCAAAACACCTGTTTTCCGGCAATCACTAGCCTAGTGAGCAATATATAGGGTTAGTTCAAAGGGAATTTTATAGCAAAATACACTAGTCTACCTTGCCTATATTAATTGCAAGCCATTCCGGAAGATAAATGTTATTTTTACGCAAAAAAGGATGGTTTACGTTTTTTCTTCTAAGCAAATTAAAACATTTCGTATTTGTGAATAATTCCCAACAAAAGATGATAGACAACCGCCTTGTTTTAAAATGTGTATAGTTACTTATGTTTGTCGATTATCGAAGGGGATTTTGTTCAATTACTCACAAATACGAAATGTTTGAATTTGCTTAGAAGAAAAAAACGTAACCTTTGTTTTTTTGGAATGGTTTGTGATTCATATCGGCAAGGTAAACACGTGTATTTTGCTATTAAATACTCTTTAACGAACCATGTATTATTGTCCAATAAACTAGTAGTGATGGCCGGAAAACAGGTGTTTTGGGATAATCAATTAGAAATTCTCAAAAAACTACTTGACCAACATAATCCAAATTTGTTGTTTTTATTTAGAAGTATGAATTCTACGTATTTGAAGAATTTCATTCAATTATCGTCGCATTACCAACAAGTGTCAAAACCTGCATTTTGCCTCGTTTTTCGGCCATAACATTTTTAATATTAGTCGGATCTTTTTACGTGTGGTCTCCTTTTGTAGGTCTCATGAATACCTAAAAATCCTATATGAAAAGTTTTTTCGTTCCTGTCAACATTTTTGAATGAATCCCAAAAAACCACGTTTTCTCAGTCTTTGTTGTGAAATAAAAGTTATTCCACAAAAATTGGTGTACCCATTTTATGCGTCCATGTTTCAAATACCCCCTTGAACAACTTGCATCAATAAAACCAGACTTTATAACTATTCCGGGGAAATTTGCTAATATGATTAGACTAATGAGACTTCAGTGTGACATGACCATACTGGATCCAGTGCATTGGAATCTGCATTTTGACGTTAGCAAAAAAGTCGTTGCCGAGAACTACCGCGGATAGAAATAAAAGGATTCACTTTGCACCCCCTGCACAGTTCACTATTCGGATTTTTGGTGACTTTATACTTCATACATTAAAAAACTATTTCAAATTCAAGGACGGTTGACAACCTTAGATATCACTGTTTGTATGGTGACCCAGATAAGCTATTTATCAGCATATGCATCTTTCTGTATTTAACATATGTGCTGTATCAAATATACCACATGCAAGCCACCCTCATATTGGCCTTTTGTGTGACACCCTACCACGCGCTAATGCTGACTCAGGCGCTGCGCAGGGTGCGCTCTATAAAAATCGATTTTAATTCGGAAAAGGGATCGTGTCAGTGCAGTGGCGTAGTTAAAACTCATTTGCTTTGTGTCTCCAATAACACCGACACACAAAAACAGTTCTATGTTCATTTGTCTAGACCCAGCTAAAGTTATGTTGTACACTCTCGACATTTTGAGTAAATTGTTAAAAACCGCTAAAAATGAATAAAAATCGCCAAAAGCTGAACTCATACAAACGAAAACATTTTTCTTGACATAGATCAAATGTATTTCAATATGCTGAACGCAGTTCTGTTGATTTAGCTCGTACACCCTCAAAATTTCGAGTAAATTGCAAAACATCGCTAAAAATCCCAAAATGTTTAGGGCATTGCCTCCAATAAATAATAATTCTTCTGTATTAGTGACCAAGGGCGGATCGAGCCGTTAAGTCAAGCAAGGGGGTCATACCGACCGATTTAGGAAGAAGTCTCGAGCTTGTGGGAGGGGGGGGGTCATAGTTGTGGTCGGCACATCAATCCCCATATGGTAATTGAATTGCGGGGTGAGGGAGAGGATGGGTCATGGCGCCTGACCGATCTAGAATCGCTCAGGGGGACATGACCCCCCTGGATCCGCCCTTCATATAGTGACGCCTCTGAATATAATATACTTAGTGTGTACATTAGATTGCAGTATCAACGTTTAAACAGAATTGTAGGTCTTATGATTCCGCCTCCATATCGAAAACACGTGAAACAGACAGTTACCATTCATGATACAGACCTTTATTCGCAACCAAGATGGAATCATTGGAAATAGGTAAAAAATTATCATTTACATAAAGGATGATCTTTTGATGTAAACAGGCTTGATTACCTGTTAAATAAACCTTTTCTTACTGCTGTTTCATACCTCTTTGAAAAGGTGACTATACGGGCAAGTTTTTCCAACAACCTTTACGGTCACTGTCCTGGCTGTTTTTGAGGCTGGACACAACTTTGTTTTAAGGAAACGAAACAACAGCTTTTTTACTTACCACTGGTTTGAGAAATAATTGTAAAGTCTGCTTTCATTGCTGAAAGTTGTTCAAGGGGGTATTCAAGACATGGACGCATAAAATGGGTACACCAATTTTTGTGGGAAAACTTTTTATTCGACAACAAAGAATGAGCAAACGTGTTTTTTTTTGAGATTTAATCGAAAGTGTTGGCAGGAACGAAAAAACTCTTCATATAAGATTTTTAGGTATTTATGAGACCTACAAAATGAGACCACACGGAAAAAGATTCGACCGAGGCAAAAGGCAAGTTTTAGCACTTGTTGGTAATGCGAGGATGATTTCTCGCAGCTAGTTGAAATTCTTCAAATTGGTAGGACTCATACTTCTAAATAACCACAACAAAATTCTTGTAGATTGGTGAAGTAGTTTTTGAGAATGTCTAATTGTTTATCCCAAAACACCTGTCTTCCAGCCATCACTACTAGTTTATTGAGCAATATACAGGGTTAGTTCAAAGGGCATTTTATAGAAAAATACACTAGTTTATCTTGTCGTTATGAATCGCAAACCCTTTCGAAAGATAAAAGTTATTTTTATGCAAAAAAGGATGGGTTACGTTTTTTCTTCTAAACAAATTGAAACATTTCGTATTTGTGAGTAATTCGCAACAAAAGATGTAGTAACGTATGTTTTTCGAATATCGTAGCGCATTTGTTCAATTACTCACAAATACGAAATGTTTGAATTTGTTTAGAAGAAAAAAAACGTAACCTTTGTTTTTCGCATAAAAATAACATTTGTCATTTTGCGATTAAATGCTCTTTTAACGAACCCTGTATATTGCTCAATAAACTAGTAGTGATGGCGGGAAAACGGGTGTTTTTGAGATAAACAATTGGAACTTCTCAAAAACTACTTGACCAATATACTCCAATTTTGTTGTTGTTATTTAGAAGCATGAATTTGAAGAATTTCAAGTAGTTGCGTGAAATTATCGTCGGATTACCAACAACATTTTTGCTATTAGTCGGATCTTTTTACGTGTGGTCTCATTCTGTAGGTCTCATAAATACCTAAAATCTTCTTTGAAAAGTTTTTTCATTCTTGTCAACACTTTCGATTGAATCCCAAAAAACACGTTTTGTCATTCTTTGTTGTCGAATAAAAAGTTTTGCCACAAAAATTGGTGTGCCCATTTTATGCGTCTATGTTTTAAATACCCCCTTGAACAACTTGCACCAGACTTTACAATTATTTCTAATATGATTAGACTATAATTTAAACAATTCACAAACATTGGAAAATCTTGAAAACATGACTTCTGCATACTTTTTGGTATATCTCTTATCGTCTTCGAATTTTTTCATCCGTATTTTTATTAGAAAATCAGTGTGTTTGAACTCTCGCCCAAGAACCTGTCTTCCAATGCATCTTCTGTCAATCGCACATTATGGCTTTAACATATATGGATCACTGGCAGTCATGATCGCTCTGCAGCTAGCCTTCATCTATTGAATAAAAAAGGGAGCTATTATCTATAATCATCTCGGCACTTTTTACGCTCCAATATGTCATCTTGTTTGTTTAATGGATCTACATAGTGAAAGAAACCATACAATAAAAACAACTAATCCCATCATGGCAAGTTAAACAATGAAAAGAAACTGAGTGACGACAAAGAAAGGAAGTAGTAGTAAAAAAATCAGCTTTCCCCCTCTTGAGTCATGCACTTCCGCACCTGGCGACACACCAGGTCCCCTCTTATCCCCTCTCTTCCTTTCCGCCCCCTTGTTTCCTAGGCCGCCTTTGTCGATTCCAGAAAAGCTCGTATTTTGCCGTGGACCGTGACAGACGTGGGAAAAAACTGAAGGCAGGGTTCTCAAATTGGCCCTTTCGTGCAATTTTGATACTTTTTATTGCGATTTTATTACGACTTGGAGACGGGGCATGTCGATGTTCTAGACAGTTTTTGTATGCAATCGGTAAATTGTATCTATTTTTATCGATACAGGAAACAAATAGGACAAATGACTGCCTCAGGCCAAATATACTTTATGACTTGTGACATGAACTATATTTTGATATTCAAGGTTAAAATTATAGGGCAGGGATTTGGAAAATGTGTAAGTATATAAGAAGTCCGCGGCTGAGACGAGCTTTTTGCAAACTTCAAACTTTCCGCATGAATCGGTGAAGGCGGAATTCGTAGGGTATTTAGGTTAGGGAAAATTTGAATTTTAAACTAGCAATTCTTTTTTTAAACTGAACTGTAATCGTGCAATCTCCCGCGTAGGGCTCTAAAAGCTAATCAGTTGGGGGATAATTTATGGGTTTTACGAATAACTTCAGTTTTCATAAAGTTATGATTTATTATTCCCAAAAGCTATAAGTTATCCTCAAGCCGATTAGCTTTCAGGGCCTTGCCTAACGTCCGCTAAAACCAAAGGCTTGTGCGCGACATCATCAAAATTCTTAATACAATTCAAAATAATAACTTTAAAAATGATGAAAATGATAATTTTAGGCCCAATTTCACCAACATTAATATTTGACGGTCCCTTGGACCAATGGGAAAATAGCTTATCGAAATGCAATTTGACAGAAGCTGTCAAAGGTCTCTGAATATCAGTGATTTCTATTGAAATGTTGATAAAGTCGTGAAAAAATGGTTGCCTTATAAATAAGGAACATTATAGATGTAATATTATGTCTTTGTGCTTTAGAATTAGGATAACTTTCATAGAATTTCCAGTTTCACAAAAGACGGCAGTTATGTAAATGGACCAATCAAAATGATAGAAATAATAGGTCTATTTTCTAGCTATTATATTGCCGTCCCAAGATCAGTGGTAGATCAAGGACCTTTGAGTCATGAAAAACGTCTGTTATTGTATTGGGCGCGCACAAAACATGCTTTTTGAGGGCTTAGTTCTATATTACAACTTCTACAATGTGCATACTGGTCGTTCTTTCAAAGTACTTTGCAACCATTCTGGAAACTCCTTGCTTATAGTATTGTGAATATTTTTCTGTTTTACCCTTGAACTCACCTCTCATCTTAATTAAATATTTATTTTGAAAACAGGCAGATTTCGGTTTCTTTATTGCTTTTCCGGTGATGAGGTAATGACGGTAATCTACCAGTCTGTACCTTTTGTATGCACAAAAATCAAGTCAGGTCAAGCGGAGTAAGGGATGAGAATGTGCGTTCGTAATCATAGGCAACCAAAATCTACCCCTCTCATGAGCCCGACTGCCTGAGTGTGTATGCATGTATGATTGATATGGGGCATAAAACTATGAAGACTACATAAAATTAACGTTTAGCTTAATTTTTGGTTTCATCTCTTTTTCGGCAAGTATAGAAATATTTAAGTTATTTAAAAAATCGTGATGTTATCGGTAAATATTCTCTTTTGGGTAAAAATACCGAAAAATCCGGTTCAAGTCCATGCATAGATAATGTGAAATTTGCAATATGAATTTATATTCTAAATTCTATACATATCCTCATATTCGTCAATATTTCATTTGAAGCTTTTATTTGTCATAAGATTTTATCAAAATGTAGGATAGTAAAGGCAACACCGCACCCTGCAGCCCAGTTGACAAGAACGACAAGCTGTCAAGATTAGGGATGTTTAGATCCACGAAAAGTATCGTTATGTATCGATTCTTATCGTTTTAGGAAGTATCGATACTCTAAAATATTGGAATCGATATCCAGCGGAAGGAAACAAAGAAGAAAATTAATCTGAAGTTAGTCACTCTTTCTGACACAGTCCGGATCGAAAGATGACGATACTCGTGAAATTATACTTCTAAATAATATAGGACCGTATCGAACATCCCTACTGTCAAGATGTTTAACCCGAGGTACCGACGGAGCTATTTTGCGGCGTCATGGAAATAATTTTAAATTTTCATTTGCATTTTTTCAACTGTTGTGCAACGATTTTGGGAAAAATTCCACGAATAGTCTTATATTAATGCACAATCTGGTCGCTGACAACCACATAAGTCACCGTGTTGTTATTGAATAGCATGGAATTAAACCTTCTTCAGTATATATGTTTTATGACTGGGAGCAAGGGTTGACAGATCCCACACATGTGTCACTCGGGGAGTTTTGAAATGCAATAATCAGCTGTTATTCAAATAATGTCTAATTATATAACCTAGAGTGTGTACTCTTGAAAAAAGAAAAACATGGCAAATTTCTAGTTTTTTTTTTGCAGGTTTTAGGTTTGCTGGTAGCTTTAAGACTATATTTGGGTATTTCTAGAGTGTGTACTCGTGAGAAAAAGAAAAATATGGCAAATTTGTAGTTTTTTTGCAGATTTTAGGTTTGCTGTAGCTTTAAGATTATATTTGGGTATTTCTTAATCGCTGTTAACATAGTGTGGATGTTTGTTCAGTTCCTGAACAACGGAAAATCTTCAACTTTATGGATGTATGGATATCAAAAAACCTGAATGGTTTTGTGGGAATATCAATCTAAGGTGCCATAATGGTTCTGATGAACGGCAAGTAAATGAATGAATGTTTGGAAACGAGCAATATCTATGAAATTTTTGGTAGAGTCTGTGAAGTAGGTGTTTAATGGCTATCTGTAAGAGGTTTATAGGAAAAGAAAAATACGGGAGGTGATGTTAAATCAGTAAAATCGCATATCAATTGAAGAAGAAAATAATATAAACATGAATAAACTATCGACAATATTGAATAAAAACATGGATTTTATTCAAAAATCAAACATTTCTTTAAATTTTGACTGAATTATATGTAATTTCTTAATATTCAGTAAGCTGGTGATGTTTCAAGGACAATCTGTCATCTCATACTTTGACAACATTTTGTTTTCAACATTTCATAGCTATTGGTTGCTAAAATTTGATTATTGGAACTTGAAGCTCATTCGTTGTATTTGACGGACCCTATAGGTGAAGAATACGGACTGTTGGTGAAATCCACCCTTAGCTTAGTACCATTAGAGAATTGACAGCTCGAAATTCATTTTTTTTTCATAACCTCAATACGGTTGCGAACCCGCCTTGAAAAATTGAGGTAATCTGTCACCCTCATTATAGGCAGGTGGCAAAAGTTAGACAAATACGTTCTTTGATACTAGGTCCTATGAGCAGTCGCACCTGATGGAGATGCATTTTGGGAAGTGGTGCATCAAGAAACCCATAATGTATATCTGTCAGCGTGCCTCGCTATGCAAATCTTAAGCTTTCTGGATTATTATCTCAACATTTTGGATATTTCGCCAAAGATTTCGCAATCAGAAAAAGGATAAATAAATATCACTGGCAACAGCAAAATTATCACAGTGCACAGGTCAGTTAGGCATCCGTGTACTTTCGCTTCATATTTTCTTCTGATTAAACATATTGCTCAATCGATTTTTTTTTCAAGCTAGCTTAATTGTCCCAGTGGCAAGTTTCACTTCCGCATTCTAATACTGTATATCTTCACATACAAGAAATAAAAAGACACTCAATTCAGCGTTTAAAACGTGAGCCCGCATAATAATTCCGGATATTTGAAGTCGAAATAGGCACGCAAGTTACAGGTGCATATTATGACGCAAAGGGATGGTGGACGAGCTCATTATTTTTTTGCTAGAGGTAGAGTTAATAGCTACACTGTTGTCAGATTGTTGTTGTTAAAAATTGGCATTACTCGGCTGATGAAAGCAGGTAAAGGGTTTAAAAAAACTGAAGTTTGTAAAAAAATAGCCGTGTCTTAATACCGTAGTTTTTTCCTAAATAATGTTTAACACAATGTTACTGCCATGCCAAGGATGCAAAAGCTTTGTAGTTTTTGAAAATCGGTCCAGTGGCGGGCGGAGAAAAAGTCCAAAAACGAAAAAATAAAAATCGCTCAAGCTTCGTTGAGGCTGCTGATCATTTTCAGAATTTTTTTGAAGGGGTTGAAATTTGGGGGTTGGGGGAGGGTATATGAAACTATTTTTATCTTAGTATATTTATACGCACCCAACCTCCGTAATTCTATACAGCTATTAGCCATATTCCACACATCATAGAGTTACTCGTACATTTGCCTTTAAAACTTTGAATGATTGAGAAATGTTTTCGATCTGATATATATATATATATATATATATAACTTGAGACGTGGTCATTGTCGTCTAGACCAGTTAGGTGAAAAATTAAAGCTTCCGCCTTTTGTTGGGTACTTCGACAAAATTTAAGCAAAGAGGACTCTTTATACTTTTTTTAATTCTCTCTAGCTTTCAATGGACTTTGCCATCATTATCAGGAGCTGCAATTACAATGATAACAGTAGCAACAATAGTGTAAAATGAATTTAAGTTGACTTAACTTACAGTAGTATGTGAGGATGTTGCTAATTGTTGTTTACGTATAGGATGAGGGAAACACCCAGTAACATGGTGAAAGCTGGATAGATAAAATATACACAATTGTGTGACAAGAACAAGTTAAAAACAGATTAAATTTTTTTTTAAAAAACATGAAAGCATTACATCGTGAAGCCACTTGATGATTGCACAAAATGGTGGTCATGGAATAATGAGTGAGATGAACCCTTTGACAGAAGGCCGAAGGTTGTCAATGTCTGTGTAGAAAGATGGAACGAATTGTGGGCGTGTGCCAACGTTGCCAAATCACTTCAGATGATGTGATTTTCAGAATGTTATGTAAGAAATTGTTAAACCGACCAGAGGCAGTTGAATTAACTATATTTTAATTAATGGGAAATTAAATTAACAATTATTATTAAATCGTGAGAAGAAAATTATTAGAATTTGAGTGGAATGAAGTTTATTGGTGGAATCGACCAAGAAATAGATTCCATTTATGGTTGTGAAGAGTCAAAATTTGGGGAGATATGTAAGTTCTCCAATTTTTCGCAGCTTAGCAAATATGAGTAAATGACACATTTTCATGAATAACAACTGTGTCAACAAAAAGACAGATGTTGAGCAACTGAGTGTCATTTACTCATATTTGCTAAACTGCGAAAAATTGGAGAACTTACATATCTCCCCAAATTTTGACTCTTCACAACCATAAATGGAATCTGTTTCTTGGTCGATTCCACCAATAAACTTCATTCCACTCAAATTCTAATAATTTTCTTCTCACGATTTAATAATAATTGTTAATTTAATTTCCCATTAATTAAAATATAGTTAATTCAACTGCCTCTGGTCGGTTTAACAATTTCTTACATAACATTCTGAAAATCACATCATCTGAAGTGATTTGGCAACGTTGGCACACGCCCACAATTCGTTCCATCTTTCTACACAGACATTGACAACCTTCGGCCTTCTGTCAAAGGGTTCATCTCACTCATTATTCCATGACCACCATTTTGTGCAATCATCAAGTGGCTTCACGATGTAATGCTTTCATGTTTTTTAAAAAAAAATTTAATCTGTTTTTAACTTGTTCTTGTCACACAATTGTGTATATTTTATATAATTTTGACCATTGTACCATCTATAAAGCTTTCACCATGTTACTGGGCGTTTCCCTCATCCTATACGTAAACAACAATTAGCAACATCCTCACATACTACTGTAAGTTAAGTCAATTTAAATTCATTTTACACTATTGTTGCTACTGTTATCATTGTAATTGCAGCTCCTGATGATGATGGCAAAGTCCATTGAAAGCTAGAGAGAATTAAAAAAAGTATAAAGAGTCTTCTTTGCTTAAATTTTGTCGAAGTACCCAACAAAAGGCGGAAGCTTTAATTTTTCACCTATATATATATATATATATATATATATATCCTTTCTGAAGCGCAAAAAACATACGGACCTTGCACGAAATGAAAGATAAATCGCTGCAGCGATGTCGCGCATATGTGGAAAAGAACTATGTTGCCACATGATCCGTAACTATTAGGGCAGGTTGGGCCTGTTTGACTGACTTAATACTTTTAATTTCTCTGTTGTACATGTCCGTAACTCAAATTTTCCTCTAGAGGATTCAAATAGCGCTGAATTAAATCCTTTATGAACTGACGACGGTGTTGCGTAGGAAGCGCAGAGTCAACCCTCTTGACGCCTAGATGTCTTTTTTCCAACTCTTGAAGCTGCTTAGTTCGTTCTGTCGCATCCTGTAGCTGTAGACATAAGTGACTGACGGAGCACGGAGCAAGGCAGGCATGATTATTTCCGCGCAGAGCCGCTTTCATTTAGATTGAGTATATTCTAGATGAATATGTTAATCAGTGTTGGTACGGAAAACTGTTTCAATAAATCTTGAAAACATTCCCAAAAATAGAATTGGCAACCCTTCATGGATGAGCTAACTGTTCTCCTAGTTCGTTGCCCAGCACACGGGGTAAAAGGACGCTTGGCGGGTCTCCCACATCAAGAGCGACAGCGTGGCAGGTGGTTACCGACGAGCATCTGGTGGTGGTTGGTATCTACTAGACACGTGCCACGCCGACACCGAATTTCTTTTTACTTTTTTTTCACTTCTAACGCGTTTTTAGAGGGTGGCGAGAGTTCTTATTCACCCGGCAGAAGGATACGTCGGCGACGTTAAGGGCGGATTTGGTAATGAGGTGTCGACGCGGCTTCTTTCATATTCCTAGTTCGAAAAGTCTGATTTCTTTCCCGTTGAAGGCTTTAGAAAAACTGCTAGACATATACCTATGAGATAATGCTCTGCATTCGGATGAGTATGCCTATACTAGCACACCAAATGGACAGAAATGGCGCTATATAAGCTGATACAGACAACAGAATATACGCCAGAAACCAAGGAAGTGATACTCTGCACTTCCCTAGAAATACAGGGCGCTTGTGACAACATGTCCCTGGACTCAATCGCTAGAGCAACGAGGAGAATTGGCTTCGATGAAACAACATGCATTTGGATAGACTGCATGCTATGAGACCTTAGTGGATCAAGTAACCCAAAGATGTCCGCAAGGGGGTGTACTGTCCCCATTACTGTAGAACCTGTTAGTGAATGAGTTAGCAAGGGAATTATACCAAGACGGACACAAAACGCTAGGATATGCAAATGACTTCATTATCCTATCGCAAGTCAAACTCAAAACACCACAGTCAGAAAAAAAATGCAAAGGGCGAGGGTCTAAGACATCCATTGTTGCTTTTACCAGAAGGAAGAAATTAAAGGGACTAGGACCTATATCCCTTCTTGGAGAACAGATGCACCTGTCGGGGGAAGTCAAGTTTCTGGGGGTAATACTAGACTCCAACCTGACCTGGAACCCGCAGATCATACACACTAAAAGGAGAGCAGAGCAGAGTCGACTTTAATGGTGGTAAGTCCCATGATAACTTATGCATCTCTTGCTTGCCTGTAGTTAACAGCTGCAATGAAGAGCGCTCCAACTGCAGCACTAGAAACCATGCCGGACCTCCCACCGATACAATTTGTAATAATGGGAGAGACGAGAATGCGCTACTCCAGCCTACAGTTACAGCCAAAAGGTATGAGGACCTTGGATATAACCAAATAAGGAAACATGTTGGAAGTGCCATTCTCGGACCTAAAGAATGGATAAGAAACTAGCACAAGGAACATTGACACTTCTTAGTGACTGGAGTAGGCATGGGAAAGAATTCATCTCAGGACCATGTCCAAGCAAGGACTGCGGAACAGCTCTCAATGAGTAGAAACCAACTCCGTGCAGGTACAGGGTTCTAACAGGACACAATAGCCTGAAAGAATACCTGGGCAAAATAGGACTATATGGGAGACCTTAGCTGCAGACAATGCTGAAAAGGAATAGAATCAGCCCTGCATGTCTTATGTGAGTGCGAGACCGGCAGGAAAACTGTTCCAACCGGTTCAGAACACGAGGCTGATGGATTGGGTACTGTAAACACGAGGAGCAAGGCACAATAAGCCCTAGAGGCTGCAGTGTTATCGGCTC